>CAUEHI010000099.1:0-45000 GCA_958507055.1 Crioceris asparagi
TAGAAATAATCTTATTTTCCGATTTCAAGTTTTTTTTTCAATTTCTGCACTTTTATGTGAGGATTAGACATATTATAACTTATTTAGTCAAAAAATGTCGAAAACAGACATTTTAGACCAAGTTATGAGCTAAAAATTTTAAATAATCTTAATTTCCGATTTTAAGTTTTTGTTCAATTTCTGCACTTTTATGTGTGAATTGGACGTATTATAACTTATTTAGTCATAAAATTCTGAAAACAGACATTTTAGACCAAGTAAAGAGCTAAAAATTATAAATAATCTTATTCTCCGATTTTAAGTTTTTGTTCAATTTCTGCACTTTTATGTGTGGATTGGACATATTATAACTTATTTAGTCATAAAATGTTGAAAACAGACATTTTAGACCAAGTTATGAGCTAAAAGTATGAAATAATCTTATTATCCGATTTAATTTTTTTTTTCAATTTCTGCACTTTTATTCTGAATTGGACATATTATAACAAATTTACCGATAATAATAATCATAATAATCATAAACTGGCAAAGTCTGAATAGTGTAGCAAGACAATTTGACAAAGAATCTTAATTATCAAATGTTTATTTCCGAAAAAAAATAGAAGGAATTATCCGATCGCGATGAAATTTCTTACACTTAATAAAGAGAATAGAGCGATCAAGAACGTTTTTTCCAATTTTGATATCTTTTTTCGTTTTTGAGATATTAAAAGTCATATTGTAGAAGTGTGCAGGAAGCAAGCTTATTTTCGACCAGTGATGAGCTACCCGAAATATTAGAGATAGAGCCCTAGTATAAGTGAATGAAAGTTTAATAAATGTCCAAATATTGTTTAAAAAAAAAAAATCAACCCTCTAGGACCTACCATAACCGAGATATAAAATTTCAAATTCGAACGTTTTTTACTTGATTAAAACTTGTGATAAAATTCAGAAATTTCATCCCTCAAATTTAAACGCTCGTAGCGCCCTTATTAAAGGGATATTTGAGAAAAAACCTAGCTTATAACACGACAAATTTTGTCAGCTTTGTAATGGATTAAAAAATTCTGAGATATTTTTATGGCTTCATAGATTGATTGAATGTCCCGTTTGAGCATGTTTTTCGCACCGAAAATTTACCTCCTCCCAGTTATTCCAGAACGTGGCGGTTCCTATGGGATTCGCGCAGCCGACGATTTTTATGTTTTATCCCATCGTTGAGGCTATCTTTTAGCTATTGAATTTTTTCGATATCTCTTTTCGTTCTCTCAAAATAAAATAATTGCATTTTTTTTCAACCCTTTATATTTAAAAAATGGTAAGGGATGAAGAATTCTAAGCCAAATGGTCATCTGCTCCCTACCTCAAAGAACATTTAATAAAAAAATCAAAAAAAATCATTCAACACAAACCGAGAAAAACAGAAATGAATATCCACCGCCTTAATTTACTTATGCTTCTAGTATGAATTGGACATATTATAACTTATTTAGTGATAAAACTCTGAAAATAGACATTTTAGACCGAGTTATTAGCTAAAAATTAGAAGAAATCTTATTTTCCGATTTCAAGTTTTTGTTCAATTTCTGCACTTTTATGTGAGGATTAGACATATTATAACTTATTTAGTCATAAAATGTCGAAAACAGACATTTTGGACCAATTATGAGCTAAAAATATGAAATAATCTTATTTTCCGATTTTATGTTTTTGTTCAATTTCTGCACTTTTATGTGTGAATTGGACATATTATAACTTATTTAGTCATAATATGTCGAAAACAGACATTTTAGACCAAGTTATGAGCTAAAAATATGAAATAATCTTATTTTCCGATTTTAAGTTTTTGTTCAATTTCTGCACTTTTATGTGTGAATTGGACATATTATAACTTATTAAGTCATAAAATGTCGAAAACAGACATTTTAGACCAAGTTATGAGCTAAAAATATGAAATAGTCTTATTTTCCGATTTTAAGTTTTTGTTCAATTTCTGCACCTTTATGTGTGATTTGGACATATTATAACTTATTTAGTCATAAAATTCTGAAAATAGACATATTAGACCAAGTTAATAGCTAAAAATTAGAAATAATCTTATTATCCGATTTTAAGTTTTTGCTCAATTTCTGCACTTTTATGTGTGGTTTGGACATTTTATTTATTATTTAGTCATAAAATGTTGAAAACAGACATATTAGACCAAGTTTATGAGCTGAAAATATGAAATAATCTTATTTTCCGATTTTAAGTTTTTGTTCAATTTCTGCACTTTTATGTGTGAATTGGACATATTATAACTTATTTAGTCATAAAATTCAGAGAATAGACATTTTAGACCAAGTTAAAATATTAGAAATAATCTTATTTTCCGATTTCAAGTTTTTGCTCAATTTCTGCACTTTTATGTGAGGATTAGACATATTATAACTTATTTAGTCAAAAAATGTCGAAAACAGACATTTTAGACCAAGTTATGAGCTAAAATTTTGAAATAATCTTAATTTCCGATTTTAAGTTTTTGTTCAATCTCTGCACTTTTATGTGTGAATTGGACGTATTATAACTTATTTAATCATAAAATTCTGAAAACAGACATTTTAGACCAAGTAAAGAGCTAAAAATTATAAATAATCTTATTTTCCGATTTTAAGTTTTTTTTTCAATTTCTGCACTTTTATGTGTGAATTGGACATATTATAACTTATTTAGTGATAAAACTCTGAAAATAGACATTTTAGACCGAGTTATGAGCTAAAAATTAGAAATAATCTTATTTTCCGATTTCAAGTTTTTTTTCTTCAATTTCTGCACTTTTATGTGAGGATTCGACATATTATAACTTGTTTAGTCAAAAAATGTCGAATACAGAACTTTTAGACCAAGTTATGAGCTAAAAATATGAAATAATCTCAATTTCCGATTTTAAGTTTTTGTTCAATTTCTGCACTTTTATGTGTGAATTAGACGTATTATAACTTAATTAGTCATAAAATTCTGAAAACAGACATTTTAGACCAAGTAAAGAGCTAAAAATTATAAATAATCTTATTTTCCGATTTTAAGTTTTTGTTCAATTTCTGCACTTTTATGTGTGGATTGGACATATTATAAGTTATTTAGTCATAAAATGTTGAAAACAGACATTTTAGACCAAGTTATGAGCTAAAAGTATGAAATAATCTTATTTTCCGATTTAATTTTTTTTTTCAATTTCTGCACTTTTATTTCTGAATTGGACATATTTTAACTTATTTAGCGATAATACTCTGAAAATAGACATTTTAGACCGAGTTATGAGCTAAAAATTAGAAATAATCTTATTTTCCGATTTCAAGTCTTTTTTTTCAATTTCTGCACTTTTATGTGAGGATTAGACATATTATAATTTATTTAGTCAAAAAATGTCGAAAACAGACATTTTAGACCAAGTTATGAGCTAAAATTTTGAAATAATCTTAATTTCCGATTTTAAGTTTTGTTCAATTTCTGCACTTTTATGTGTGAATTGGACGTATTATAACATATTTAGTCATAAACTTCTGAAAACAGACATTTTAGACCAAGTAAAGAGCTAAAAATTATAAATAATCTTATTTTCCGATTTTAAGTTTTTTTTTTCAATTTCTGCACTTTTATGTGTGAATTGGACATATTATAACTTATTTAGTGATAAAACTCTGAAAATAGACATTTTAGACCGAGTTATGAGCTAAAAATTAGAAATAATCTTATTTTCCGATTTCAAGTTTTTTTTTTTAATTTCTGCACTTTTATGTGAGGATTAGACATATTATATTTTATTTAGTCAAAAAATGTCGAAAACAGAACTTTTAGACCAAGTTATGAGCTAAAAATATGAAATAATCTCAGTTTCCGATTTTAATTTTTGTTCAATTTCTGCACTTTTATGTGTAAATTGGACGTATTATAACTTATTTAGTCATAAAATGCTGAAAACAGACATTTTAGACCAAGTAAAGAGTTAAATATTAGAAATAATCTTATTTTCCGATCTTAAGTTTTTGCTCTATTTCTGCACTTTTATGTGAGGATTAGACATATTATAACTAATTTAGTCATAAAATTTCGAAAACAGACATTTTAGACCAAGTTATGAACTAAAAATATGAAATAATCTTATTTTCCGATTTTAAGTTTTTGTTCACTTTCTGCACTTTTATGTGTGAATTGGACATATTATAACTTATTTAGTCATAAAATTCTGAAAATAGACATTTTAGACCAAGTTAATAGTTTTAAGTTTTTGCTCAATTTCTGCACTTTTATGTGTGGTTTGGACATTTTATTTATTATTTAGTCATAAAATGTTGAAAACAGACATATTAGACCAAGTTTATGAGCTAAAAATATGAAATAATCTTATTTTCCGATTTTAAGTTTTTGTTCAATTTCTGCACTTTTATGTGTGAATTGGACATATAACTTATTTAGTCATAAAATTCTGAAAATAGACATTTTAGACGTAGTTAAAATATTAGAAATAATCTTATTTTCCGATTTTAAGTTTTTGCTCAATTTCTGCACTTTTAAGTGTGGTTTGGACATATATATTATTTAGTCATAAAATGTTGAAAACAGACATATTAGACCAAGTTATGAGCTAAAAGATAGAAATAATCTTATTTTCCGATTTCAAGTTTTTTTTCAATTTCTGCACTTTTATGTGAGGATCTGACATATTATAACTTATTTAGTCAAAAAATGTCGAAAACAGACATTTTAGACCAAGTTATGAGCTAAAAATATGAAATAATCTTATTTTCCTATTTTAAGTTTTTGCTCAATTTCTGCACTTTTATGAGTGAATTGGACCTATTATAACTTATTTATTCATGAAATGCTGAAAACAGACATTTTAGACCAAGTAAAGAGCTAAAAATTATAAATAATCTTATTTTCCGATTTTATGTTTTTGTTCAATTTCTGCACTTTTATGTGTGGTTTGGACATATTATAACTTATTTAGTCATAAAATGTTGAAAACAGACATTTTAGACCAAGTTATGAGCAAAAAGTATGAAATAATCTTATTTTCCGATTTAAAGTTTTTTTTTCAATTTCTGCACTTTTATGTGTGAATTGGACATATTATAACTTATTTAATGATAAAAATCTGAAAATAGACATTTTAGACCGAGTTATGAGCTAAAAATTAGAAATAATCTTATTTTCCGATTTCAAGTTTTTTTTTTCAATTTCTGCACTTTTATGTGAGGATTAGACATATTATAACTTATTTAGTCAAAAAATGTCGAAAACAGACATTTTAGACCAAGTTATGAGCTAAAAATTTGAAATAATCTTAATTTCCGATTTTAAGTTTTTGTTCAATTTCTGCACTTTTATGTGTGAATTGGACGTATTATAACTTATTTAGTCAAAAAATTCTGAAAACAGACATTTTAGACCAAGTAAAGAGATAAAAATTATAAATAATCTTATTTTCCGATTTTAAGTTTTTGTTCAATTTCTGCACTTTTATGTGTGGATTGGACATATTATAACTTATTTAGTCATAAAATGTTGAAAACAGACATTTTAGACCAAGTTATGAGCTAAAAGTATGAAATAATCTTATTTTCCGATTTTTTTTTTTTTCAATTTCTGCACTTTTATTTCTGAATTGGACATATTATAACTTATTTAGCGATAATACTCTGAAAATAGACATTTTAGACCGAGTTATGAGCTAAAAATTAGAAATAATCTTATTTTCCGATTTCAAGTTTTTTTTTCAATTTCTGCACTTTTATGTGAGGATTAGACATATTATAACTTATTTAGTCAAAAAATGTCGAAAACAGACATTTTAGACCAAGTTATGAGCTAAAAATTTTAAATAATCTTAATTTCTGATTTTAAGTTTTTGTTCAATTTCTGCACTTTTATGTGTGAATTGGACGTATTATAACTTATTTAGTCATAAAATTCTGAAAACAGACATTTTAGACCAAGTAAAGAGCTAAAAATTATAAATTATCTTATTTTCCGATTTTAAGTTTTTGTTCAATTTCTGCACTTTTATGTGTGGATTGGACATATTATAACTTATTTAGTCATAAAATGTTGAAAACAGACATTTTAGACCAAGTTATGAGCTAAAAGTATGAAATAATCTTATTTTCCGATTTTCTTTTTTCAATTTCTGCACTTTTATTTCTGAATTGGACATATTATAACTTATTTAGCGATAATATTCTGAAAATAGACATTTTAGACCGAGTTATGAGCTAAAAATTAGAAATAATCTTATTTTCCGATTTCAAGTTTTTTTTTTCAATTTCTGCACTTTTATGTGAGGATTAGACATATTATAACTTATTTAGTCAAAAAATGTCGAAAACAGACATTTTAGACCAAGTTATGAGCTAAAAATTTTAAATAATCTTAATTTCCGATTTTAAGTTTTTGTTCAATTTCTGCACTTTTATGTGTGAATTGGACGTATTATAACTTATTTAGTCATAAAATTCTGAAAACAGACATTTTAGACCAAGTAAAGAGCTAAAAATTATAAATAATCTTATTTTCCGATGTTAAGTTTTTGTTCAATTTCTGCACTTTTATGTGTGGATTGGACATATTATAACTTATTTAGTCATAAAATGTTGAAAACAGACATTTTAGTCCAAGTTATGAGCTAAAACTATGAAACAATCTTATTTTCCGATTTAATTTTTTTTTTCAATTTCTGCACTTTTATTTCTGAATTGGACATATTATAACTTATTTAGCGATAATAATAATCATAATAATCATAAACTGGCAAAGTCTGAATAGTGTAGCAAGACAATTTGACAAAGAATCTTAATTATCAAATGTTTATTTCCGAATAAAAAATAGAAGGAATTATCCGATCGCGATGAAATTTCATACACTTAATAAAGAAAATAGAGCGATCAAGAACGTTTTTTCCAATTTTGAATATCTTTTTTCGTTTTTGAGATATTAAAAGTCATATTGTAGAAGTGTGCAGGAAGCAAGCTTATTTTCGACCAGTGATGAGCTACCCGAAATATTAGAGATAGAGCCCTAGTATGAGTAAATGAGAGTTTAAGAAATGTCCAAATATTGTTTTGAAAAAAAAATCAACCCTCTAGGACCTACCATAACCGAGATATAAAATTTCAAATTCGAACGTTTTTTACTTGATTAAAACTTGTGATAAAATTCAGAAATTTCATCCCTCAACTTTAAACGCTCGTAGCGCCCTCATTGAAGGGATATTTGAGAAAAAACCTAGCTTATAACACGACAAATTTTGTCAGCTTTGTAATGGATTTAAAAATTCTGAGATATTTTTATGGCTTCATAGATTGATTGAATGTCCCGTTTGAGCATGTTTTTCGCACCGAAAATTTACCTCCTCCCAGTTATTCCAGAACGTGGCGGTTCCTATGGGATTCGTGCAGCCGACGATTTTTTATGTTTTATCCCATCGTTGAGGCTATCTTTTAGCTATTGAATTTTTTCGATATCTCTTTTCGTTCTCTCAAAAAAAAATAATTGCATTTTTTTTCAACCCTTTATATTTAAAAAATGGTAAGGGATGAAGAATTCTAAGCCAAATGGTCATCTGCTCCCTACCTCAAAGAACATTTTAAAAAAAATTCAAAAAAAATCATTCAACACAAACCGAGAAAAACAGAAATGAATATCCACCTCCTTAATTTACTTATGCTTTTAGTATGAATTGGACATATTATAACTTATTTAGTGATAAAACTCTGAAAATAGACATTTAAGACCGAGTTATGAGCTAAAAATTAGAAGAAATCTTATTTTCCGATTTCAAGTTTTTGTTCAATTTCTGCACTTTTATGTGAGGATTAGACATATTATAACTTATTTAGTCATAAAATGTCGAAAACAGACATTTTGGACCAATTATGAGCTAAAAATATGAAATAATCTTATTTTCCGATTTTATGTTTTTGTTCAATTTCTGCACTTTTATGTGTGAATTGGACATATTATAACTTATTTAGTCATAAAATGTCGAAAACAGACATTTTAGACCAAGTTATGAGCTAAAAATATGAAATAATCTTATTTTCCGATTTTAAGTTTTTGTTCAATTTCTGCACTTTTATGTGTGAATTGGACATATTATAACTTATTAAGTCATAAAATGTCGAAAACAGACATTTTAGACCAAGTTATGAGCTAAAAATATGAAATAGTCTTATTTTCCGATTTTAAGTTTTTGTTCAATTTCTGCACCTTTATGTGTGATTTGGACATATTATAACTTATTTAGTCATAAAATTCTGAAAATAGACATATTAGACCAAGTTAATAGCTAAAAATTAGAAATAATCTTATTTTCCGATTTTAAGTTTTTGCTCAATTTCTGCACTTTTATGTGTGGTTTGGACATTTTATTTATTATTTAGTCATAAAATGTTGAAAACAGACATATTAGACCAAGTTTATGAGCTGAAAATATGAAATAATCTTATTTTCCGATTTTAAGTTTTTGTTCAATTTCTGCACTTTTATGTGTGAATTGGACATATTATAACTTATTTAGTCATAAAATTCTGAGAATAGACATTTTAGACCAAGTTAAAATATTAGAAATAATCTTATTGTCCGATTTCAAGTTTTTGCTCAATTTCTGCACTTTTAAGTGTGGTTTGGACATATATATTATTTAATCATAAAATGTTGAAAACAGAAATATTAGACCAAGTTATGAGCTAAAAGATAGAAATAATCTTATTTTCCGATTTCAAGTTTTTGTTCAATTTCTGCACTTTTATGTGTGGAATGGACATATTATAACTTATTTAGTCATAAAATGTTGAAAACAGACATTTTAGACCAAGTTATGAGCAAAAAGTATGAAATAATCTTATTTTCCGATTTAAAGTTTTTTCAATTTCTGCACTTTTATGTGTGAATTGGACATATTATAATTTATTTAGTGATAAAACTCTGAAAATAGACATTTTAGACCGAGTTATGAGCTAAAAATTAGAAATAATCTTATTTTCCGATTTCAAGTTTTTTTTTCAATTTCTGCACTTTTATGTGAGGATTAGACATATTATAACTTATTCAGTCAAAAAATGTCGAAAACAGACATTTTAGACCAAGTTATGAGCTAAAAATTTGAAATAATCGAAATTTCCGATTTTAAGTTTTTGTTCAATTTCTGCACTTTTATGTGTGAATTGGACGTATTATAACTTATTTAGTCATAAAATTCTGAAAACAGACATTTTAGACCAAGTAATGAGCTAAAAATTATAAATAATCTTATTTTCCGATTTTAAGTTTTTGTTCAATTTCTGCACTTTTATGTGTGGATTGGACATATTATAACTTATTTAGTCATAAAATGTTGAAAACAGACATTTTAGACCAAGTTATGAGCTAAAAGTATGAAATAATGTTATTTTCCGAATTATTTATTTTTTTCAATTTCTGCACTTTTATTTCTGAATTGGACATATTTTAACTTATTTAGCGATAATACTCTGAAAATAGACATCTTAGACCGAGTTATGAGCTAAAAATTAGAAATAATCTTATTTTCCGATTTCAAGTCTTTTTTTTCAATTTCTGCACTTTTATGTGAGGATTAGACATATTATAACTTATTTAGTCAAAAAATGTCGAAAACAGACATTTTAGACCAAGTTATGAGCTAAAATTTTGAAATAATCTTAATTTCCGATTTTAAGTTTTTGTTCAATCTCTGCACTTTTATGTGTGAATTGGACGTATTATAACTTATTTAGTCATAAAATTCTGAAAACAGACATTTTAGACCAAGTAAAGAGCTAAAAATTATAAAAAATCTTATTTTCCGATTTTAAGTTTTTTTTTCAATTTCTGCACTTTTATGTGTGAATTGGACATATTATAACTTATTTAGTGATAAAACTCTGAAAATAGACATTTTAGACCGAGTTATGAGCTAAAAATTAGAAATAATCTTATTTTCCGATTTCAAGTTTTTTTTTCAATTTCTGCACTTTTATGTGCGGATTAGACATATTATAACTTATTTAGTCAAAAAATGTCGAAAACAGAACTTTTAGACCAAGTTATGAGCTAAAAATATGAAATAATCTCAATTTCCGATTTTAAGTTTTTGTTCCATTTCTGCACTTTTATGTGTGAATTGGACGTATTATAACTTATTTAGTCATAAAATGCTGAAAACAGACATTTTAGACCAAGTAAAGAGTTAAATATTAGAAATAATCTTATATTCCGATTTTAAGTTTTTGCTCTATTTCTGCACTTTTATGTGAGGATTAGACATATTATAACTAATTTAGTCATAAAATGTCGAAAACAGACATTTTAGACCAAGCTATGAACTAAAAATATGAAATAATCTTATTTTCCGATTTTAAGTTTTTGTTCACTTTCTGCACTTTTATGTGTGAATTGGACATATTATAACTTATTTAGTCATAAAATTCTGAAAATAGACATTTTAGACCAAGTTAATAGCTAAATATTAGAAATAATCTTATTTTCCGATTTTAAGTTTTTGCTCAATTTCTGCACTTTTATGTGTGGTTTGAACATTTTATTTATTATTTAGTCATAAAATGTTGAAAACAGACATATTAGACCAAGTTTATGAGCTAAAAATATGAAATAATCTTATTTTCCGATTTTAAGTTTTTGTTCAATTTCTGCACTTTTATGTGTGAATTGGACATATAACTTTTTTAGTCATAAAATTCTGAAAATAGACATTTTAGACCTAGGTAAAATATTAGAAATAATCTTATTTTCCGATTTTAAGTTTTTGCTCAACTTCTGCACTTTTAAGTGTGGTTTGGACATATATATTATTTAGTCATAAAATGTTGAAAACAGACATATTAGACCAAGTTATGAGCTAAAAGATAGAAATAATCTTATTTTCCGATTTCAAGTTTTTTTTCAATTTCTGCACTTTTATGTGAGGATCTGACATATAACTTATTTAGTCATAAAATGTCGAAAACAGACATTTTAGACCAAGTTATGAGCTAAAAATATGAAATAATCTTATTTTCCGATTTTAAGTTTTTGTTCAATTTCTGCTCTTTTATGTGTGAATTGGAGATATTATAACTTATTTAGTCATAAAATTCTGAAAATAGACATTTTAGACCAAGTTAAGAGCTAGATATTAGAAATAATCTTATTTTCCGATTTTAAGTTTTTGCTCAATTTCTGCACTTTTATGAGTGAATTGGACCTATTATAACATATTTATTCATGAAATGCTGAAAACAGACATTTTAGACCAAGTAAAGAGCTAAAAATTATAAATAATCTTATTTTCCGATTTTAAGTTTTTGTTCAATTTCTGCACTTTTATGTGTGAATTGGACATATTATAACTTATTTAATGATAAAATTCTGAAAATAGACATTTTAGACCAAGTTAATAGCTAAATATTAGAAATAATCTTATTATCCGATTTTAAGTTTTTGCTCAATTTCTGCACTTTTATGTGTGGTTTGGACATTTTATTTATTATTTAGTCATAAAATGTTGAAAACAGACATATTAGACCAAGTTTATGAGCTAAAAATATGAAATAATCTTATTTTCCGATTTTAAGTTTTTGTTCAATTTCTGCACTTTTATGTGTGAATTGGACATATAACTTATTTAGTCATAAAATTCTGAAAATAGACATTTTAGACCTAGTTAAAATATTAGAAATAATCTTATTTTCCGATTTTAAGTTTTTGCTCAACTTCTGCACTTCTAAGTGTGGTTTGGACATATATATTATTTAGTCATAAAATGTTGAAAACAGACATATTAGACCAAGTTATGAGCTAAAATATAGAAATAATCTTATTTTCCGATTTCAAGTTTTTTTCAATTTCTGCACTTTTATGTGAGGATCTGATATATTATAACTTATTTAGTCATAAAATCTCGAAAACAGACATTTTAGACCAAGTTATGAGCTAAAAATATGAAATAATCTTATTTTCCGATTTTAAGTTTTTGTTCAATTTCTGCTCTTTTATGTGTGAATTGGAGATATTATAACTTATTTAGTCATAAAATTCTGAAAATAGACATTTTAGACCAAGTTAAGAGCTAGATATTAGAAATAATCTTATTTTCCGATTTTAAGTTTTTGCTCAATTTCTGCACTTTTATGAGTGAATTGGACCTATTATAACTTATTTATTCATGAAATGCTGAAAACAGACATTTTAGACCAAGTAAAGAGCTAAAAATTATAAATAATCTTATTTTCCGATTTTAAGTTTTTGTTCTATTTCTGCACTTTTATGTGTGAATTGGACATATTATAACTTATTTAATGAAAAAAATCTGAAAATAGACATTTTAGACCGAGTTATGAGCTAAAAATTAGAAATAATCTTATTTTCCATTTCAAGTTTTTTTTTGAATTTCTGCACTTTTATGTGAGGATTAGACATATTATAACTTATTTAGAAAAAAAATGTCGAAACCAGACATTTTAGACCAAGTTATGAGCTAAATATTTGAAATAATCTTAATTTCCGATTTTAAGTTTTTGTTCAATTTCTGCACTTTTATGTGTGAATTGGACGTATTATAACTTATTTAGTCATAAAATTCTGAAAACAGACATTTTAGACCAAGTAAAGAGATAAAAATTATAAATAATCTTATTTTCCTATTTTAAGTTTTTGTTCAATCTCTGCACTTTTATGTGTGGATTGGACATATTATAACTTATTTAGTCATAAAATGTTGAAAACAGACATTTTAGACCAAGTTATGAGCTAAAAGTATGAAATAATCTTATTTTCCGATTTATTTTTTTTTCAATTTCTGTTTCTTTTATTTCTGAATTGGACATATTATAACTTATTTAGCGATAATACTCTGAAAATAGACATTTTAGACCGAGTTATGAGCTAAAAATTAGAAATAATCTTATTTTCCGATTTCAAGTTTTTTTTTCAATTTCTGCACTTTTATGTGAGGATTAGACATATTATAACTTATTTAGTCATAAAATGTCGAAAACAGACATTTTGGACCAATTATGAGCTAAAAATATGAAATAATCTTATTTTCCGATTTTATGTTTTTGTTCAATTTCTGCACTTTTATGTTTGAATTGGAGATATTATAACTTATTTAGTCATAAAATGTCGAAAACAGACATTTTAGACCAAGTTATGAGCTAAAAATATGAAATAATCTTATTTTCCGATTTTAAGTTTTTGTTCAATTTCTGCACTTTTATGTGTGAATTGGACATATTATAACTTATTAAGTCATAAAATTCTAAAAATAGACATTTAAGACCAAGTTAAGAGCTAAATATTAGAAAAAATCTTATTTTCCGATTTTAAGTTTTTGCTCAATTTCTGCTCTTTTATGTGTGGTTAGGACATATAACTTATTTACTGATAAAACTCTGAAAATAGACATTTTAGACCGAGTTATGAGCTAAAAATTAGAAATAATCTTATTTTCCGATTTCAAGTCTTTTTTTCAATTTCTGCACTTTTATGTGAGGATTAGACATATTATAACTTATTTAGTCAAAAAATGTCGAAAACAGACATTTTAGACCAAGTTATGAGCTAAAATTTTGAGTAGATATACTAGGAGAGTTCTGGGACGGAAGTGACCTGTCAACCACAGAACACAAACTGAGAACAGCATATTGACAGTGACACGGAACACAGTGACAGATGTGACACGGAACACAGAGACAGTATTTTTCCAACGGGGTTTCAAATGTTAGATTCCTACATTTCATGAGCGCCATCTAGCGGAGAGGGGATAAGTTACTGCATTTAGATTCCTACAATTCATGAGCGCCATCTAGCGGAGAGGGGGTAAGTTACTGCATTTAGATTCCTACAATTCATGAGCGCCATCTAGCGGAGAGGGGGTAAGTTACTGCATTTAGATTCCTACTTTTCATGACCGCCATTAGGGATTATTTATTTTATCGCTGAGGAAAACAAGTTCACCATTGCGCGGGATCGAACCCACAACCACACACACCAACACGTTAACAGTCTAAGCGTTTTCCAAGCCTGCCATCTCGGTTACCCATGTGAATGTGAGAAAGCAATGTATATATTTTGCATTGCGGCGCGTGCGCACTTACATCAGATAAGCCGCGAGCTCATAAATTGGAATGTCGATGTGTTAACACCGCTTCGACGTAAGCATGGGTGATAAGCCGTTTGGGTCTGCGCGCTCGGACAACCCTTCTCGTTTCAAGCAAACGACTCCCAAAATCGTCTTCTGCCGAAAATTTGATGGCGATTCAGTTTTTGATTCGTTTAAATCGGCCAAGATTTGATTTTCGTATAGAATATACGAGTTAAATTGCAAATTATACTTTTTCGACACAACAGCATCATTAAAAGTGCTTAAACAAGAAATTAGGAGTGAAAGAAAATGTATTATGTTTAATATTGTATTTATTATATATTTATAAAATTTGCTTTATACCTGTGTAAATGTGAGAAATCAAAGAATGTATGTTGGATGACGGCGCGTGCGCACTTACATCAGATAAGCCGCAAGCTCATAAATTGAAATGTTGTCGATGTGTTAACATCGATGTCGACACCGCTTCGACGTGATCAAGGGCGATAGGCCGTATGGGGGTGTGCGCTCGGACAACCCTCATCGTTTCAAGCAAACAACTCCCAAAATCGTCTTCTGCCGAAAATTTGATGGTGATTCAGTTTTTGATTCGTTTAAATCGGCCAAGATTTGATTTTCGTATAGAATATACGAGTTAAATTGCAAATTATACTTTTTCGACACAACAGCATCATTAAAAGTGCTTAAACAAGAAATTAGGAGTGAAAGAAAATGTATTATGTTTAATATTGTATTTATTATATATTTATAAAATTTGCTTTATACCTGTGTAAATGTGAGAAATCAAAGAATGTATGTTGGATGACGGCGCGTGCGCACTTACATCAGATAAGCCGTAAGCTCATAAATTGAAATGTCGATGTGTTAACACCGCTTCGACGTGAGCAAGGGCGATAAGCCGTTTGGGTGTGTGCGCTCGGACAGCCCTCATCGTTTCAAGCAAACAACTCCCAAAATCGTCTTCTGTCGAAAATTTGATGGCGATTCAGTTTTTGATTCATTTAAATCGGCCAAGATTTGATTTTCGTATAGACTATACGAGTTAAATTGCAAATTATACTTTTTCGACACAACAGCATCATTAAAAGTGCTTAAACAAGAAATTAGGAGTGAAAGAAAATGTATTATGTTTAATATTGTATTTATTATATATTTATAAAATTTGCTTTATACCTGTGTAAATGTGAGAAATCAAAAAATGTATGTTGGATGACGGCGCGTGCGCACTTACATCAGATAAGCCGCAAGCTCATAAATTGAAATGTTGTCGATGTGTTAACATCGATGTCGACACCGCTTCGACGTGAGCAAGGGCGATAAGCCGTATGGGGGTGTGCGCTCGGACAACCCTCATCGTTTCAAGCAAACAACTCCCAAAATCGTCTTCTGCCGAAAATTTGATGGCGATTCAGTTTTTGATTCGTTTAAATCGGCCAAGATTTGATTTTCGTAAAGAATATACGAGTTGAATTGCAAATTATGCTTATTCGACACAACAGCATCATTAAACGTGCTTAAACAAGAAATCAGGAGTGAAATAAAATGTGTTATGTTTAATATTGTATCAAAAGAGATTTTCTGAATAAAACAACATTATACTTAAAATTTGCTTTATTTAATAAATGATTTTATCAAACAAAATTTTTAGATAGAGTACGGAGTGATTCTTCTTGATGGCATCTCATTGCGTTGACGAAAACGTGTAGGATTTTTGAAAACCTTCTCATTCCAATCTTTTTCACTGAATTGGGTGGTAGGATTGATAGTCATATCATTGAACAATGTAAACACCTTTTGTTTTTCCTCAAAAAAGTTTAGAATATTTTTTAATTCTTCCAAACGTCGAATGTGTTGCTCCAACCTTTCTTTCAACATCATCGTAACTCTATGACTCTCAGACTGAAACTGCTGTCAGACAAAAAAACTTGTTTCTTGTCTACACCCCTTCTCCAATAAAAAACATTTTTTTTTAAATCTCTCTATTGCTCATAAAGGTAAAGTATTACAAAACCATTTATACAATTCATCAACATTTCTAAGACTACAATTATAGAATTGACTGCTACGTGTGTGGTGCATACATGATGTAAATTCGCTGTTGTTGAACGCTGGAACAGTGTGCCATGAGTCATCAAATTCCTCCAAATTCACGACTCTACTAGCTTGCTCTCCGTAGAAAGATTGAAGTTTATCATCCAAAAATTGCTTCTTCTGATGTCCTCGCACATAGATGATATCAATTTCGTTGAGTTTTTCCTTCAGAATATCATCCAGCGATTCGTATGGTATAAAGCCGGAAGAATATTTGAGGTTATGTACATGCTTCTCCAAATAACAAACGCCATATCGGTCTGCTTTGCTTAGCGATGAGAACGGTATTGGTGGTGATAGCAAATAATTACTACATCGACGTCCAATCCTTAAGGCAATTTCTTTGGGGTGGAATTGGCACTCCACATTGAAGCCTTGAATGTCTACGAACGCTATTCTCATCTCTCCTCGACGATGGTTGAACTTAAACTGAGGACAGTGGTCATCCTAGTTCCATCTCTTTATAATTTCACTGAGAGGATGTTGTTCAATTATGTTATCGTGAATGATGATGCAATAGACACAAGTATTTGCTGGAAAACCTTTAGACGCTTCTATTTCAAGCTTGACATCAACACTTGAACTTTTCACGCTTTCATCTCGGTGAGAACAATCGATGACAAATAGAGGTTTATTTGCAAATTCAGAGTAACTTAGGAGCGGCGTATGTAGATAGGAGTGTTTGTAGCTTTTTCCAAATTGAGTGTAGTTGAAGTAAGCTTCGGTAAAATCCCCCTTTTCAAAGTCCAAATGCATCTTCTCCTTTGGATAGCTGTCTCCGTTCAGCGTCAAGGTGATATTCATAATGTTTGCATAATTAAATTTCGTAGGATCGTTATTCACTTGGTTCTTTTCGTGGTTGCTCTGGAAACAAACGATGACATAGCGAGGACTTTCTAAAAATGATGAAGTTTTCACCGACCAAATTTCGTTGGTGGCTCCTGTAGTGAGAGCAGGCAACATGTGAATTTCCCATTTTCTAAACGGTATCAAGATGGGAGTGTCAGCTTTGATTGCTTTTAAAAGTTGCAATTTAATTTGATCGTTTGGATGCAATCTTTGCACTTTGAGCTCGATATTTTCAATTTCCAATTGTACTTCAGTTGTTGTAGGATTGGCGATGGTAAAGCATTGATTGTCATTTTGAGCACGCACTAATCGAATGGTATGTTTTCCATATACGACATATTCGTAGTCATTGAAAATATTCAAAAAATGTTTCAACGGAATGAGCATACTAAATGACAAAGTATCCGCATCTGCCTTGATGATACCAACATCTTTATCTGGACTCCAAGTCGCTATACTCAAGGGCTTAGACTCTTCTTCGCTATAGCATAAAAACCCTCGAACGGTACTCACAATTCCAACGTCACGCACTGATTCCAACTCTTTACCATTTTGTTCGTAGCTAATGGATTGGAACATGAAAGCGCCAGCATTATTGACAAAAGATACTTCTCCAGTACCCTTGGTGCGCTTAATTTTTCCACTGATATGTAACAGGCTTGCGTAAAGAGCATCGAAAGCATCCGATTGATTAATGCTAATTTCTATGACATCATTGTTGCGGAAAGATTTAACGTATGGATAGTAGGTACGCCACTCATCTTTTTGAATTGATGTGTCCATTTGAGGTTTTTGGAAAATGTTGAACACTTGCGGAGATAACATTGTAGCCTAAGGATTTGAGAAATCGGATATTTTTCACACTGAGTTCATGGTGGTGTTGGATGTTCTTTGTCTCGAAGAAGACTGATGGTCTATTCGTAGGTAGATGTATTTTATAAATACCTAGTACCATAATTCTTTGAGATGTAATCGAATTATGAATTCTTCACCTTGGAAATTCACCAGCTGAAAGTTTTGGTCCAAAATTTTAAGTGTTATATAATGAATCTCGTCTGTAGTGATGGGTAGATAAATGAGAGGATTTGGACTTTCGTCGATAGCGTAACCAGGATCTTCTCTGATAGCAAATTCGTAGATTGTGTGCGAAGGTCTATCGTTGTAGAAGGCTCCCGAAGTAATGTTGGAATCGATGTGTATGGTTCGTACTTTTATAATGTTGACAGGATGATCGGACATGTGAGTAACATTTTTTGGTAGAATCTTTGGAGAGTATCCCAATATGTGTGTCAAACTATCGTTCGGAGTGAAATCAATATCAAAATCTTTACAAAAAATTTCACATTTCAATGTATTATTATTCGGTTTGAGGTAGAAGTAATCTTCAGGCTTTACCTTCGTCGTCTTTGGTACGATTGCTTTCTGAATAAACTTTTCAATATCCTCAATTTCGTATGCTCCCGTTGGAATGTCGATGCTTTTCTTACCCTTTCCATCTACATAGTGGAACTTTGTACCTTCATCGATGTTGGGTATACTGTTGTACGAATGAAAACTAAGAAGAGCTAAGCCATATTCACTGTCACGCTGCAAGTGAAGCGGCGGTGATAGATCAATTGAGAGAATCGAAGAATGACTCTTCAAAGTCAGTATTGTATCACTTCGTTTCATCGACATGACTGATACACAAGTAGTTGTGACAGTATCTTTTATTGACATAGAAATGCTAAACACAAGTGTCCACAATTGTTTTGATCATATGTTTGATATACATCGTAATTATAAAATATCTTAACACGCTGCTTTCCAAAATAATCGGCCAATTCCTTTGGCGGCTTCAAATTTCCAAAAGTATCGAAATATTGTATAGTGTTATCATTCTTTTTGTAAGCTACCCAATGTGTACCTGGATTGATGGAGGAATCTAAATTCACTACGGCACATTCGCGACGTCTTGTATGGTCAGGAAGAGTGTCTCGCATAAAAAAACCGCGATAATGTGGAATTTTCATCTTTTTCGCACATTCCATAATCTCCCCGTCGTACAGAGCTCTGTTGGGTAGCTGAGCTAGTAGTTTTTTTGTTTCAAGTACAATCCTTCTCCTCCTTTATGCTGTTTCTTCAAGAACAGACCGAATACGTTACGCGTTTTTCGTAGATACAAGCCGGATCCCAAGTGTTCCATAGCTTTATTATATCGTGCGTCTTCTTCCATCTTTTTCTTTGCATTTTTCGTGTCGATGATGGTCTTTGCGATGGCGCTCGCTCCTCCAGCCAGCGACCCTAGAGCCGAGAGACCGGCAAACAAGGGAATTAGCGGTAGAAATCCGCCACTTTTTGGCAATGGTATAATTCTAGGTACTCGAATACGTTTTCGACCTCCACATTTTTTGATGGCTAATCGAGCTGCTTTCAAAGCAGCAGCAGATGACTTTTTCAAACTGCCACCTTCGTGATGAGACTTTTCCATAGCTTGATGAATCTTCTTTGCAATTTGGGAGAATCGTTTATCCATACCCATGCCGAGTTTGCGTTTTGCCTTCATAGCGTTGGTGACGAACCAAGCAGCAGATTTTTCACCAAATTTTGCGTCTTTCGATTTGACTCGTTCCCAAGCTCTATGTTCCAACACTTGATCGGCTTTATGGCGTTCTTCCAATGATTTGTTTCGAGAGTATGCAATGTCGTGTTCCCTGCAAGCTTCGTCCAACGGATTTATACCTCTATCTCCACGTTCTAAACGTTCTTTCAATTTAGTTCCCGGGCCACAATATGAATAGCCTGGCAGATGTAGTTCGAATGGTAGGTTATTGATAAGCGTATTAACCACACCCTTACCGTGATGAATCAACATTGAAAATGATGTCAATATTGAAAGACATGAACATTTATACAAAATCCTAAACATTTCATGGTATTGTGCACAACATGAGGGTCGTTCAACAGAAGCATACCTTACCGATCGAAAATTTGGATTACTTAAATGAAAGTCAGTCTACCAGCAGTAAGCATGGTACATTGCTACCACATTCATTTCGTGCAATCATATGTGGACCGAGTGGATGTGGGAAAACAAATGCAGCACTTTCACTGCTCTTCCACCCAAATGGTGCTAAATTTGAAAACGTTTACGTGTATTCAAAGTCATTGTATCAACCCAAGTATCAGTTACTCGAAGAGGTGTTGAAAAAAGTCAATATTTTCAATTCAAAGAGAACGAGGAAATTATAAGTCCCAACGAGGCTAAACCAAATTCCATATTCATTTTTGATGACATATCTTGTGATAAACAGCAGAAAATCCAAGAATATTATTCCATGTGTCGACATCGAGGTATAGATGTTATGTACATTGGGCAAACGTATAGTAAGGCTCCAAAGCAAATGTTGCGAGACAATTGCAATCTAATTGTGTTGTTCAAGCAAGATGAAATAAATTTAAAGCATGTGTATGATGAACCTGATGTCTCATTCAACGATTTCAAGCGAATGTGTGCTGATTGTTGGAATGAAAAATTCGGTGCAATGGTGATTGTAAAGGAGTGTGATCTGAATGCAGGTTGCTATCGATATGGCTTCGATAAGTTTATAAAACCATGAACTTATCATGAAAAAGTATATTCGTCAACATGAAACCACCCAGCAAAGAGGTTGACATAGTTCGCAAAACGAAAATCAATGAAATCGCTAGGATCATAAAAAAGAAATACTTATCATTGAAATTGGGTAAATCAGAAGAGGATGAGGCATTACAAAAAATTTTCAAACCCATATCGGTTCCACTGAAAAAGCAGCTGGCAGTAGCTGAAAAGCTTAGGAATGAACATACCGTACCAAAAAAAGAAGTGAAGACAGAGGATACATCGGTCGGTGATGCTGAAATTCTACCACCATTCCAGAAACTTGAACCTATTGCCAGTACTGATGGAGATGATGAAGTGTTCGATGAAGAAGGAACATTTGACGAAGGTACAATTACTCCTCAAGTCATTCAAGCATATATCGATCAGTATCCACCAATGAGTCATAAATTCTTAACACAATATTGGAGCAATGATGAGAAGATAGACAAAGTATACGGACCCATATATGATTTTACAACTTCAAAATGGCGGCTTGGTTCAAAAGAAATCGATTTTGATAAGCAGCACATCAAAGTTGGTGGGCAGCAAGTGATAGGAACACCTGGGCTATATGAACTGATATTCTACGATGATCCAGAAAATTTCAACAAGGACGATCTCGTTGCGTACAAACACATTTTAGAACTGTCGAATGTACGTAAAAAAGCAAATAGTGCATTGAAAGGAACTAATAGACGCAAATATATGGAAATCATCAAACCAATGTTTATTCGAAAGTCGTCGCGAATGGCGGAGGGACGGGGCTTAATGTCTTACAATTCCAAACCTATGGAATACATTTATTGGGATGACCCGAACAAATTGTGTGAGCGTTTACGATTGTTGTTGGCGTCCAAAAATGCTGGAAACACTTCACTTGACAATGAAATTATATCCATAATCGAAGAATTGAAAGAGGCCAACATCATTCAATAGACATCATTTCCAAGATGACCATCGATAAGTTCGGACATAGTTCTTCAAGAAAACGATTGCGTCCGATGATTGAACTTGGTGATGGTTTAGCACATACTCCTGACGGTAATATTGATCTTAAAAAATTGAAGCTGTGTAACGTAAAAATGCCAACTAATCCTATGGATGCTACCAACAAGCAGTACGTAGACAATCAGATGAAACATTGGGCTGACGTGTTTACGAAAACTATTGAGGACCTCACCGAGATTGTGAAACAATTCGAAAAAAAATTTGAAATTGTTACCGAAACATTCGGTGACTTTCGTAATCGAATTAGCGAGCTGTCTGCAAAAGACGTTGAATACAAACAGACAGACGACATTCTCGCTAAAAATCTTAATCACTTGAACTTGGTTATATCAGATGTGGAGCGTGCTTACACAAACAATTTGAAACAACTCACTCATGCCATCAACAAAAAATTTGAAAATGCGACTGAAGCGCACACTTTTACCAAAAATGTGGAAAGAGAGTTGAATCAGTTTCGAACGAATGTCGTTTACCAAATATCTGAATTAGGACTGGATATTACAAATTTGAATATAAGCATAAAAAAAATCCAAGCATCCATAACAAATTTAGAGCAACTCATCACAAGAAAAAATAAGATAAAATGATGAATTTAATTTGAATATGAGCATAAAATCTAAGCATCCAAATTTTGAGCAACTCATCAAGAAAAAGTAAGCACAAACATTCGCAGTAATGACTTCGAAAGAAAAGGTTCAAATTGTCAACGAGTTGCATAAACCTGCTCGTAAAACATACCCCCGACGACGTACAATCATCAAAGGTTTGGATGATTTATGACAAATGGATCTGGCAGAGATGCGTCAGTATGCTGGACAAAATCGAAATTTTTCTCCAAGTACGTATGGACTCGTCCATTGAAAACGAAAACCGGTGAGGAAATAACTAAGGTATTTACAGACATTTTGATGCACACGAAACGTTGCCCAAAAAATTTACAGACGGACCAGGGTAAGGAATTTTTTAATAGTAAATTCCAAGAACTTATGAAAAAACATAACATCAACCACTATAATACGTACAGCGTCAAGAAAGCTGCAATAGCAGAACGTGTAATCAGAACGCTGAAAGAAAAAATTTTCAAATACTTTAGTTTGAATGGGACCTACAAATGGATGGACATATTACCTAGCATTACAAAAGCTTACAATGATACACGTCACAGCAAGACTGGCTACAAACCATCGCAAGTTAATAAATCCAACGAAAAGCTCATTCTCGATAAAGCGTACGCGCACTTGAAGATTATCGGTCCGCGAAAATTAAAAGTCGGCGACATTGTTCGCTTGAGTAAGACTAAACATCTTTTCGAAAAAGGATACACTCCCAATTGGACGACAGAACTATTTAAAATTGTCACTGTCAAGATAACCAACCCCGTTACATATTTGTTGGAAGATATGCATGGAGTAAAAGTCAGTGGGGCTTTCTACGAAGAAGAATTGCAAAAAACCTCAAATCCCAACATCTATCTCGTGGAAAAGGTACTCAGGAAGAAAGGAAATAAATTGTTTGTGAAATGGCTTGGGTTAGATAAGAAATACAACAGCTGGATAGGAAAAGACGCAATTGTGTGATTCGTAAAAGGCCCCCCAAACTCAACGATTTGTGCGTGTTTCACATAAGAAACAATGCATTTTTACCACTTTCTGCAAATGTGACCCGTTTTCCCATTTAAATACATGTAAAACTAGAAACAAGCAAAAATGATGTCACGTGATTTTCCGATATAAATAACGTGTGATTTGGAAAATGTTTGTTAGTTGATGTGAAAGTCTGACGCCAGTATGCGAGGAAATGAAGAAACTCTCGAAGCCGTCAATCGAATTCTAGATCAATACGAAGATGCTGCCCAATGTGAGTATGACGATGGGTTCGAAACTAGAGCTCAAACCGAAAAACCATTACTTTAGATGACTTTTCCTCTACCGCAACCAAGTAACTACGAGGTGCGATGTGGTGTGAGTCCTACAAGAGACTTTAGTGCATGCGTTATTCTGAAGCGAATGTTTACGCCTTGGGAAATTTCATTCACAACCTACGAGTGGGCTTCAATCATCGCCTTCTTACAAGAAATACATCAAAATGCCGAAGATCGTGCTGCTATGGACCCTCTAGTGACAAAATGTGGAGACTTTGTGAAAATGGTTCAATATCAGTATGGTAGCTACATGAACATCGTGTCTGTTTCAAAGTTCAATGTCAACATGAACCTGTACGAAGAAGACATTGCTCTCATTTTAGATGTACAGCATGTGATTTCGGATCGACTTGCCATGTTGGAATCCATCAATTTCGATGAATTTTATCGAAATTTATTTGATATTGTTAGAAATTGGTTATGTAATTGTAATATGAATGTTTTAGACCTACTTTATGGTTTTTGTGAAGCATCCTCAATCGATTGTCTATATACTAATTCTCTAAGAGAATATCTCTTTTATTATAATGCAGATATTGTACAGCATTTTAACATAGAAAATAAAACAACATAGTAAAATTTTGTTTTTTATTAAATATATTGAAAAAAACAATCTCATTCATAAAAAAACATTGGAAAGCAAAGTTTTCAATTATTGCAAGGCTGCAAGGACAATTTCGTTGAAATTCGAAAATTGTGATAAATAAAACAAATTATGTCTGTATATATGTTTTTATTAATATAAAAAATAAGATAAATATAAGAAAATCTGAAACATTTTAACATAAATTTTGAAATCAAGAATACTTAAAGCTAAAAAATCTTTTTGAATATTCTATGATGGAGTACCTGTACATATAACCTAAAATACTAGTAACATTTTCACAAATGCTATACATAAAGCCTTTAGTTGCGCTGGTGATGTCATTCACCTAAAACAGAAAAATTTATTGAACATCATGATGACCCCACGGTAATGTATCGAAAGAGTTTGGAATTAGAAATCGTTTATCGTCGTACGGACTTAGAGCAATTTTTGACTGTTCTATACTAAAAACATTGTGTGCATATGAACGGATGCAACGCTGACTCGTCGATTTTTGATTAAATTCCTTCAAGCAATTGAAATAATCATCAAATGTTATCTTATTTTTTACAACATTATATTTCACTCCCTTTGATTTTTTGACTACTTTACCTCCCTGAACTTTAAATGTATATATTTTAGAACGCAAACCAATAAAATGAGTGATTATTTTACCATTTGCTTCATCCTTCATTAAACCCAACTTTTTCTTATTGACCAAAGGTATTTTATAGATGTTTTCAACATTATAATCTGATGTATCAAATTTAGAGATATTAGCCTTTATAACTTCTTCATATGCATCACTACACAACAGTTCATAAATGAAACTATCGGTGTCCATGTATAAAAGTTTACATTTTTCAATACCCAATTTGGGTAGCATAAAATCATAATGAAAATTATACATGCACAATTTTGATAGATCCAAAATAGCCATTCCAACATACAGCGGTTTGTTGAATAAAACTTCGGTTTTCTGTAATTCGATAGCTACCAAGTTTTCATCGAAAATTGTTCGGTTCCGGAATTGTGGACTTGCAATTAAATTTTTCGCTCCGTATCTTCCCTCCCAGGATCTTACTAGCTTAACAACCCTATGCTTACGGATATTTTCCATCGTTTTGCCAAACACCGCATTGTTCATAAGTTTGAATAAGTTCTTCTCAAATTCGTTCTTGGCTGCGGTCCTCAAAGTAGTGTTTAGCTCAATGTAAGATCGCAACCAAGCTGACTGCTTAAATTTCAAAATTTTATGTATTTTCGTGACTTTCAAACCATTTGCCAAACATTGCTTCAAATTTCTATAGTGTATAACATATTCTTTTTTATTATAAAGAGTTGTCATTAATTTTGGTAATTTTGAACCGGGTGGTATGCGGTGTTCGGCAGCGAATGGAAAATCTTGATGCAGACGGTGTAAGCTGTGAGGATATTCCAGATCCACTTGTAGCATATATCCCTCAGGTGCATCGTCTGGGATAGCTGTTACATCGAAATTTTCCACATCTTCCAGCCACGAAAACCCGCCGTAAGGAAGAAATTCCGACATTGCCCACCCATATAAATTATTAACATCTAAATACATTATATAATTCGATGGTTTTGTGAAATCATATTCCGGCATGTATTTGTTGTTGGCTTCCGAATATCTACCGCTGCAAACCGAAATACCGCCACGAATCCCCTTTTCTATAAACATGATTTGATCTACATCATTCAGTAATTCCAGTTTACATTGAGTGAACTTTAACATCGCGTCCCAAGTGTATCCAGGCATGGTATAGTACCAAGCTGGATCTAACTCGTAGGTTGCTAAACATTTTTGTCGAAAATTCTCAAACACATCAGCCAACAACAAAACGTCTGTCTTTAAATAGAGATCAGAGTATACCCCCAAATTAGAAATTTTGAAAACTTCCCATACGCTTTGAGCATGAGCATACTGCCCATCAGATATATCTTCGTCGTTGAGTTTATTGTAAAAGTGTTCTTTCGCAGGTAATTCAGTTTCCTCAAGTTTTTCCAAACAATTAACATAATCATAGGGAAATACTCCTTTTTTGGTGAGAAAAGTGAACGTCTCTTCGTTCAATTCATTGAACTCGCGTTTCATAATTTTCAAATCTTGTCGATCCATTATTGAAGCTAATTTGTCTAATGATGTACCGAGAAAGCGAAAAGAGTCTATAAATCTGAATTTTATGTTTGTTTTATCATCAGAAAGAGTAAATGAAATATATTTTTCCATATTAATTGGCAGTATGCTCATGCATCCCTTTCTACTCAATTGTTTAATCATAAAATGACTATCGTAGCCGGACAAATTGTGGAAAATGATGGGTACCACAAACAATTTTCGAAAATTGAGATTGCAGGATTGGTGTGCAAATCCTCTCAACTTTCCAGTAAAATGATCATGATCACGTAAAATGATGTCTTTTTTCATGAATTTTTTCTCGCAAATATGACATGTTATTGCATTACACTTGCTAGGATTTTCAGTCATCAGTGTGATTGTTTTAATTTTTGATTGAACAATCTCCGCAATGTTGGATATTTCATTTGCAAACCAGTCCATGCAATCTGAACCTCGATAGCTATTGAAAAATGACAAAGAATCATCATATGAGCATTTGACATAATAACCAGCGCTGTATGGTGTATGTCTTTGATATTTAGCTGTTTTAGAAGATACTGAATCATTTACATTCTCTAATTGGCACTCAAAATCTGCATAAATAACGAAAGGAGTTGTTTGTTTGTAAGCGAAATTTTTAAATTCTACATGAGTAAATTTTGGAAATGAAATTTTACAATGATTTAATTGAGAGCAAAGCGTGTTCCTCTAATTTTTCTTTATGTCGGAAATAATTGAGACATCGATCGCACATGAATTTTTTCCCATTATGTCTATTAATCTGATGTGATATTAATCGTGATAAATCTTTAATAAGGCAATAATGAAATTTAATATCGACAGTCTCATCATCAATGGGAGGAGCATCATAATCATTCAATTTTGGAAAATATTTATTTTGAATCAAAAGTAAATTTACATGTTTATCTAATTTATTGGATGTTAATCTAGCTGGCACTACATTATAAAATGATTTTTCTTTAACTACATTCAACTCTAATGCGTAAACATTTACAGAAATATCGTTTGCTTTCTCAAATTTTGCAATATGGTGTAACGACATCGGTGCATCTAGATTTTGAGTTTTCAAAACTGTTTTGTAATGAGGATATGATGAGGTTCTCGTTACCTGTCCTTTTGCATGATGTAACGCTGCAACAACCGACCAATAAAAACAGGCTGTATCGTCATTTTGAATATTCAAACATGTATGCTTACTGGTGATTTGTTGTGGTAGTCTGATGAAAGATGAACCATTCCCGATTTCAACTTTGTTAATATTAACTTCTAATGAAATTATTTTCTTCAATGCCCAACCGCTATCACGTTCTTGAAATTCACTCATTTCATTTTGAATTTTGCTATAAACATTATCAATGAACCAGCGTTGCACGTCCGTCGAACCATCCACAATTGAATTTTTTGTATTAAAGTATTTTAAATCTAAAACTTCGCCATCATCATGTTTCGAAATCTTTATGAATTCGCCGCAGAAAGTTGTGTTGACTTTAATAATTACATGTTTTTCAAGGATTTTAGCAAGTTTTAGCTTCAAGATATTGAAACAATCTGCCAAGAATTGTTCCAAGTCAATATGTACATGATTAATTATAATTCCCGTCTGAATTCGACTCACAAAACTCGATGTTATTTCCCTCCACTGAACCCTTTGTTTACGTTTAAGTCCGATGATGCTACCACCTCTATATTCTTTACGGTTCTTAATTAAATTTTGAAAATGTTTGAAATGTCCAATGTTTGTCTGTAGTTTTCTCCTAATTCCGATGGGTAAGTCTGTATTTTTCATTTCCCTATTACACATTCCTATATATCGTTTTAACCTATTCAACCAAACTCTTTCGTCTACACTAGTGAATTTATCAAATAAAATTTTTCGTAATTTTCTTATAGCTACAACTAAATTATCAGATTTTTTAATAACGCTAATTCTCTCCATCATAAAAATATTCAAAAAGACTCACTTAATTTTCCAATATTTCGAAAGATGCTGCAAGGTTCGCCTTCCCAGTCGGCACCTGTCCCAGGAAAACTAGGGAGTATTTTCCACTCCCGATTTCTTCTAGGTGTGGTAGATAGGTTTCAACAACCCGCTTTGGAAGGAACACTACAGTTTCCTCCAGCTCTAGCAAGATGGTTTCGCCAAACTTGCTGCCGACTGCCTTTGCACCTATGATTCGATACTTCGTCTCAATTTGGAGATCGCTGATTTTGGTACAAGGTTTTTGTTCGATGATGGTGGCTTTATTGAGAGCTTGTAAAAATGCCATCTGTAACAATATAAATAAAAGCATCATTTTTTGATATGTAAAGAGGAAAAGTATATGTAGAGAGAGAGAGAAAAAAAAAAGTATATGTTTGTAATACTTACTATTGCAGGTTGGTTGAGGGAAGAGAAAGTACAAGTTAACTGATGAAGGCTGCTGCTTCTGCTGTTGTGACACTAGAATGAGCAATGAGCTCCTAAAGGTTATCTTTGCTATTTATATTTTTCTTTCGCCTACGAATCCATAGGAAAATGATAACATGGAGCTGCACATGCATTCTTTTGTTGCAACAAACCACATTTCAAGCGGATATTGTTTCCTGTTGATTAATCTCACTTCCACTGAAAACCAACTTGTTTTTTCTGATAGCGATTTTTTTAATTAGACTTATCATACAACGGCGGTTTTTTGCGGTTTGGGAAAACTGAACAAATCCATATCAATTCATTTTTATTTTCGATTTAAAATAAATACATAATAAGCATCATTAAATATATGGAAAAATTTATATATGATTTCATAGATGAATTGGTATGTAATTTTGGCGATTTTTCGGAATTCTCTTCGCTCCTGCTGCTCTCAAGCGAAGTTGAGGACTCCTCTTCGTCACCATCGTCGTAGGACATATTTCTTTTGGTGGTTTCTTCTGATGGTAGATGAAATATTCCAGTATCTCCCCATGTTCTATTTGGGTAGAACACGAGTCGAATTTTAAACTTGTTTTCTCGCTCTGGAATTTCGGTGGAGAATACATGCATCTGTCCATCGTTCACGGTTATTTTTCTCATTGCTATACATTGTTGATCGTTGAAACAAATGCCTGCTTCGATTACATTTGGTGGTATATCTACGTACAACATGTTTCCAATTATATTGTATAAAAGTACAAACGATGCCTTCAATTTAGCCATCTTCTACTGTGTTTCTTCTCTAATACGTAGACACAAAATGAAAGCCATTAGACATCGCATCATCTTATATTTATCTCTCGATTGGCAATTACACATGCAGTATCCGAAAGAGTTACATCGTTCACATGCTCGACCGTCAACTTGGCTTTCTGGTATTTGGAAACATTTCTTAATGCAACAAAATTGTTCTTCTGAGGAATCTTGTTGTGATGATGCTGTTGACATTGTATCGAATAAGCATAATTTGCAATTCAACTCGTATATATTCTATACGAAAATCAAATCTTGGCCGATTTAAATGAATCAAAAACTGAATCGCCATCAAATTTTCGGCAAAAGACGATTTTGGGAGTCGTTTGCTTGAAACGATGAGGGCTGTCCGAGCGCACACACCCAAACGGCTTATCGCCCTTGCTCACGTCGAAGCGGTGTTAACACATCGACATTTCAATTTATGAGCTGACGTCTTATCTGTATTCTATCAACTCTTCAGGATGAATGTTATTTAATTCAATTTCAATGAATTCTTCTTTCATTATGATTAAGCCGATTTAAACGAATCAAAAACTGAATCGCCATCAAATTTTCGGCAGAAGACGATTTTGGGAGTTGTTTGCTTGAAACGATGAGGGTTGTCCGAGCGCACACCCCCATACGGCTTATCGCCCTTGCTCACGTCGAAGCGGTGTCGACATCGATGTTAACACATCGACAACATTTCAATTTATGAGCTTGCGGCTTATCTGATGTAAGTGCGCACGCGCCGTCATCCAACATACATTCTTTGATTTCTCACATTTACACAGGTATAAAGCAAATTTTATAAATATATAATAAATACAATATTAAACATAATACATTTTCTTTCAATCCTAATTTCTTGTTTAAGCACTTTTAATGATGCTGTTGTGTCGAAAAAGTATAATTTGCAATTTAACTCGTATATTCTATACGAAAATCAAATCTTGGCCGATTTAAACAAATCAAAAACTGAATCGCCATCAAATTTTCGGCAGAAGACGATTTTGGGAGTCGTTTGCTTGAAACGAGAAGGGTTGTCCGAGCGCGCAGACCCAAACCGCTTATCACCCATGCTTACGTCGAAGCGGTGTTAACACATCGACATTCCAATTTATGAGCTCGCGGCTTATCTGATGTAAGTGTGCACGCGCCGCAATGCAAAATATATACATTGCTTTCTCACATTCACATGGGTAACCGAGATGGCAGGCTTGGAAAACGCTTAGACTGTTAACGTGTTGGTGTGTGTGGTTGTGGGTTCGATCCCGCGCAATGGTGAACTTTTTTTCCTCAGCAATAAAATAAATAATCCCTAATGGCGGTCATGAAAAGTAGGAATCTAAATGCAGTAACTTACCCCCTCTCCGCTAGATGGCGCTCATGAATTGTAGGAATCTAAATGCAGTAACTTATCCCCTCTCCGCTAGATGGCGCTCATGAAATGTAGGAATCTAACATTTGAAACCCCGTTGGAAAAATACTGTCCTTGTGTTCCGTGTCACATCTGTCACTGTGTTCCGTGTCACTGTCAATATGCTGTTCTCAGTTTGTGTTCTGTGGTTGACAGGTCACTTCCGTCCCAGAACTCTCCTAGTATATCTACTATTTTGAAATAATCTTAATTTCCGATTTTAAGTTTTTGTTCAATCTCTGCACTTTTATGTATGAATTGGACGTATTATAACTTATTTAGTCATAAAATTCTGAAAACAGACATTTTAGACCAAGTAAAGAGCTAAAAATTATAAATAATCTTATTTTCCGATTTTAAGTTTTTTTTTCAATTTCTGCACTTTTATGTGTGAATTGGACATATTATAACTTATTTAGTGATAAAACTCTGAAAATAGACATTTTAGACCGAGTTATGAGCTAAAAATTAGAAATAATCTTATTTTCCGATTTCAAGTTTTTTTTTCAATTTCTGCACTTTTATGTGAGGATTAGACATATTATAACTTATTTAGTCAAAAAATGTCGAAAACAGAACTTTTAGACCAAGTTATGAGCTAAAAATATGAAATAATCTCAATTTCCGCTTTTAAGTTTTTGTTCAATTTCTGCACTTTTATGTGTGAATTGGACGTATTATAACTTATTTAGTCATAAAATGCTGAAAACAGACATTTTAGACCAAGTAAAGAGTTAAATATTAGAAATAATCTTATTTTCCGATTTTAAGTTTTTGCTCTATTTCTGCACTTTTATGTGAGGATTAGACATATTATAACTAATTTAGTCATAAAATGTCGAAAACAGACATTTTAGACCAAGTTATGAACTAAAAATATGAAATAATCTTATTTTCCGATTTTAAGTTTTTGTTCACTTTCTGCACTTTTATGTGTGAATTGGACATATTATATCTTATTTAGTCATAAAATTCTGAAAATAGACATTTTAGACCATGTTAATAGCTAAATATTAGAAATAATCTTATTTTCCGATTTTAAGTTTTTGCTCAATTTCTGCACTTTTATGTGTGAATTGGACATATAACTTATTTAGTCATAAAATTCTGAGAATAGACATTTTAGACCTAGTTAAAATATTAGAAATAATCTTTTTTTCCGATTTTAAGTTTTTGCTCAACTTCTGCACTTTTAAGTGTGGTTTGGACATATATATTATTTAGTCATAAAATGTTGAAAACAGACAAATTAGACCAAGTTTATGAGCTAAAAATTAGAAATAATCTTATTTTCCGATTTCAAGTTTTTTTTTCAATTTCTGCACTTTTATGTGAGGATTAGACATATTATAACTTATTTAGTCAAAAAATGTCGAAAACAGAACTTTTAGACCAAGTTATGAGCTAAAAATATGAAATAATCTCAATTTCCGATTTTAAGTTTTTGTTCAATTTCTGCACTTTTATGTGTGAATTGGACGTATTATAACTTATTTAGTCATAAAATTCTGAAAATAGACATTTTAGACCAAGTTAATAGCTAAATATTAGAAATAATCTTATTTTCCGATTTTAAGTTTTTGCTCAATTTCTGCACTTTTATGTGTGGTTTGGACATTTTATTTATTATTTAGTCATAAAATGTTGAAAACAGACATATTAGACCAAGTTTATGAGCTAAAAATATGAAATAATCTTATTTTCCGATTTTAAGTTTTTGTTCAATTTCTGCTCTTTTATGTGTGAATTGGAGATATTATAACTTATTTAGTCATAAAACTCTGAAAATAGACATTTTAGACCGAGTTATGAGCTAAAAATTAGAAATAATCTTATTTTCCGATTTCAAGTTTTTTTTTTTAATTTCTGCACTTTTATGTGAGGATTAGACATATTATAACTTATTTAGTCAAAAAATGTCGAAAACAGAACTTTTAGACCAAGTTATGAGCTAAAAATATGAAATAATCTCAATTTCCGATTTTAAGTTTTTGTTCAATTTCTGCACTTTTATGTGTGAATTGGACGTATTATAACTTATTTAGTCATAAAATGCTGAAAACAGACATTTTAGACCAAGTAAAGAGTTAAATATTAGAAATAATCTTATTATCCGATTTTAAGTTTTTGCTCTATTTCTGCACTTTTATGTGAGGATTAGACATATTATAACTAATTTAGTCATAAAATGTCGAAAACAGACATTTTAGACCAAGTTATGAACTAAAAATATGAAATAATCTTATTTTCCGATTTTAAGTTTTTGTTCACTTTCTGCACTTTTATGTGTGAATTGGACATATTATAACTTATTTAGTCATAAAATTCTGAAAATAGACATTTTAGACCAAGTTAATAGCTAAATATTAGAAATAATCTTATTTTCCGATTTTAAGTTTTTGCTCAATTTCTGCACTTTTATGTGTGGTTTGGACATTTTATTTATTATTTAGTCATAAAATGTTGAAAACAGACATATCAGACCAAGTTTATGAGCTAAAAATATGAAATAATCTTATTTTCCGATTTTAAGTTTTTGTTCAATTTCTGCACTTTTATGTATGAATTGGACATATAACTTATTTAGTCATAAAGTTCTGAAAATAGACATTTTAGACCTAGTTAAAATATTAGAAATAATCTTATTTTCCGATTTTAAGTTTTTGCTCAACTTCTGCACTTTTAAGTGTGGTTTGGACATATATATTATTTAGTCATAAAATGTTGAAAACAGACATATTAGACCAAGTTATGAGCTAAAAGATAGAAATAATCTTATTTTCCGATTTCAAGTTTTTTTTCAATTTCTGCACTTTTATGTGAGGATCTGACATATTATCACTTATTTAGTCATAAAATGTCGAAAACAGACATTTTAGACCAAGTTATGAGCTAAAAATATGAAATAATCATATTTTCCGATTTTAAGTTTTTGTTCAATTTCTGCTCTTTTATGTGTGAATTGGAGATATTATAACTTATTTAGTCATAAAATTCTGAAAATAGACATTTTAGACCAAGTTAAGAGCTAGATATTAGAAATAATCTTATTTTCCGATTTTAAGTTTTTGCTCAATATCTGCACTTTTATGAGTGAATTGGACCTATTATAACTTATTTATTCATGAAATGCTGAAAACAGACATTTTAGACCAAGTAAAGAGCTAAAAATTATAAATAATCTTATTTTCCGATTTTAAGTTTTTGTTCAATTTCTGCACTTTTATGTGTGAATTGGACATATTATAACTTATTTAATGATAAAATTCTGAAAATAGACATTTTAGACCAAGTTAATAGCTAAATATTAGAAATAATCTTATTTTCCGATTTTAAGTTTTTGCTCAATTTCTGCACTTTTATGTGTGGTTTGGACATTTTATTTAATATTTAGTCATAAAATGTTGAAAACAGACATATTAGACCAAGTTTATGAGCTAAAAATATGAAATAATCTTATTTTCCGATTTTAAGTTTTTGTTCAATTTCTGCACTTTTATGTGTGAATTGGACATATAACTTATTTAGTCATAAAATTCTGAAAATAGACATTTTAGACCTAGTTAAAATATTAGAAATAATCTTATTTTCCGATTTTAAGTTTTTGCTCAATTTCTGCACTTTTATGTGTGGTTTGGACATTTTATTTATTATTTAGTCATAAAATGTTGAAAACAGACATATTAGACCAAGTTTATGAGCTAAAAATATGAAATAATCTTATTTTCCGATTTTAAGTTTTTGTTCAATTTCTGCTCTTTTATGTGTGAATTGGAGATATTATAACTTATTTAGTCATAAAACTCTGAAAATAGACATTTTAGACCGAGTTATGAGCTAAAAATTAGAAATAATCTTATTTTCCGATTTCAAGTTTTTTTTTTTAATTTCTGCACTTTTATGTGAGGATTAGACATATTATAACTTATTTAGTCAAAAAATGTCGAAAACAGAACTTTTAGACCAAGTTATGAGCTAAAAATATGAAATAATCTCAATTTCCGATTTTAAGTTTTTGTTCAATTTCTGCACTTTTATGTGTGAATTGGACGTATTATAACTTATTTAGTCATAAAATGCTGAAAACAGACATTTTAGACCAAGTAAAGAGTTAAATATTAGAAATAATCTTATTATCCGATTTTAAGTTTTTGCTCTATTTCTGCACTTTTATGTGAGGATTAGACATATTATAACTAATTTAGTCATAAAATGTCGAAAACAGACATTTTAGACCAAGTTATGAACTAAAAATATGAAATAATCTTATTTTCCGATTTTAAGTTTTTGTTCACTTTCTGCACTTTTATGTGTGAATTGGACATATTATAACTTATTTAGTCATAAAATTCTGAAAATAGACATTTTAGACCAAGTTAATAGCTAAATATTAGAAATAATCTTATTTTCCGATTTTAAGTTTTTGCTCAATTTCTGCACTTTTATGTGTGGTTTGGACATTTTATTTATTATTTAGTCATAAAATGTTGAAAACAGACATATTAGACCAAGTTTATGAGCTAAAAATATGAAATAATCTTATTTTCCGATTTTAAGTTTTTGTTCAATTTCTGCACTTTTATGTATGAATTGGACACATATAACTTATTTAGTCATAAAGTTCTGAAAATAGACATTTTAGACCTAGTTAAAATATTAGAAATAATCTTATTTTCCGATTTCAAGTTTTTGCTCAACTTCTGCACTTTTAAGTGTGGTTTGGACATATATATTATTTAGTCATAAAATGTTGAAAACAGACATATTAGACCAAGTTATGAGCTAAAAGATAGAAATAATCTTATTTTCCGATTTCAAGTTTTTTTTCAATTTCTGCAATTTTATGTGAGGATCTGACATATTATCACTTATTTAGTCATAAAATGTCGAAAACAGACATTTTAGACCAAGTTATGAGCTAAAAATATGAAATAATCATATGTTCCGATTTTAAGTTTTTGTTCAATTTCTGCTCTTTTATGTGTGAATTGGAGATATTATAACTTATTTAGTCATAAAATTCTGAAAATAGACATTTTAGACCAAGTTAAGAGCTAGATATTAGAAATAATCTTATTTTCCGATTTTAAGTTTTTGCTCAATTTCTGCACTTTTATGAGTGAATTGGACCTATTATAACTTATTTATTCATGAAATGCTGAAAACAGACATTTTAGACCAAGTAAAGAGCTAAAAATTATAAATAATCTTATTTTCCGATTTTAAGTTTTTGTTCAATTTCTGCACTTTTATGTGTGAATTGGACATATTATAACTTATTTAATGATAAAATTCTGAAAATAGACATTTTAGACCAAGTTAATAGCTAAATATTAGAAATAATCTTATTTTCCGATTTTAAGTTTTTGCTCAATTTCTGCACTTTTATGTGTGGTTTGGACATTTTATTTAATATTTAGTCATAAAATGTTGAAAACAGACATATTAGACCAAGTTTATGAGCTAAAAATATGAAATAATCTTATTTTCCGATTTTAAGTTTTTGTTCAATTTCTGCACTTTTATGTGTGAATTGGACATATAACTTATTTAGTCATAAAATTCTGAAAATAGACATTTTAGACCTAGTTAAAATATTAGAAATAATCTTATTTTCCGATTTTAAGTTTTTGCTCAACTTCTGCACTTTTAAGTGTGGTTTGGACATATATATTATTTAGTCATAAAATGTTGAAAACAGACATATTAGACCAAGTTATGAGCTAAAATATAGAAATAATCTTTTTTTCCGATTTCAAGTTTTTTTTCAATTTCTGCACTTTTATGTGAGGATCTGACATATTATAACTTATTTAGTCATAAAGTCTCGAAAACAGACATTTTAGACCAAGTTATGAGCTAAAAATATGAAATAATCTTATTTTCCGATTTTAAGTTTTTGTTCAATTTCTGCTCTTTTATGTGTGAATTGGAGATATTATAACTTATTTAGTCATAAAATTCTGAAAATAGACATTTTAGACCAAGTTAAGAGCTAGATATTAGAAATAATCTTATTTTCCGATTTTAAGTTTTTGCTCAATTTCTGCACTTTTATGAGTGAATTGGACCTATTATAACTTATTTATTCATGAAATGCTGAAAACAGACATTTTAGACCAAGTAAAGAGCTAAAAATTATAAATAATCTTATTTTCCGATTTTAAGTTTTTGTTCAATTTCTGCACTTTTATGTGTGAATTGGACATATTATAACTTATTTAATGAAAAAAATCTGAAAATAGACATTTTTGACCGAGTTATGAGCTAAAAATTAGAAATAATCTTATTTTCCGATTTCAAGTTTTTTTTTGAATTTCTGCACTTTTATGTGAGGATTAGACATATTATAACTTATTTAGTCAAAAAATGTCGAAAACGGACATTTTAGACCAAGTTATGAGCTAAAAATTTGAAATAATCTTAATTTCCGATTTTAAGTTTTTGTTCAATTTCTGCACTTTTATGTGTGAATTGGACGTATTATAACTTATTTAGTCATAAAATTCTGAAAACAGACATTTTAGACCAAGTAAAGAGATAAAAAGCATAAATAATCTTATTTTCCGATTTTAAGTTTTTGTTCAATTTCTGCACTTTTATGTGTGAATTGGACATATAACTTATTTAGTCATAAAATTCTGAAAATAGACATTTTAGACCTAGTTAAAATATTAGAAACAATCTTATTTTCCGATTTTAAGTTTTTGCTCAACTTCTGCACTTTTAAGTGTGGTTTGGACATATATATTATTTAGTCATAAAATGTTGAAAACAGACATATTAGACCAAGTTATGAGCTAAAATATAGAAATAATCTTATTTTCCGATTTCAAGTTTTTTTTCAATTTCTGCACTTTTATGTGAGGATCTGACATATTATAACTTATTTAGTCATAAAGTCTCGAAAACAGACATTTTAGACCAAGTTATGAGCTAAAAATATGAAATAATCTTATTTTCCGATTTTAAGTTTTTGTTCAATTTCTGCTCTTTTATGTGTGAATTGGAGATATTATAACTTATTTAGTCATAAAATTCTGAAAATAGACATTTTAGACCAAGTTAAGAGCTAGATATTAGAAATAATCTTATTTTCCGATTTTAAGTTTTTGCTCAATTTCTGCACTTTTATGAGTGAATTGGACCTATTATAACTTATTTATTCATGAAATGCTGAAAACAGACATTTTAGACCAAGTAAAGAGCTAAAAATTATAAATAATCTTATTTTCCGATTTTAAGTTTTTGTTCAATTTCTGCACTTTTATGTGTGAATTGGACATATTATAACTTATTTAATGAAAAAAATCTGAAAATAGACATTTTTGACCGAGTTATGAGCTAAAAATTAGAAATAATCTTATTTTCCGATTTCAAGTTTTTTTTTGAATTTCTGCACTTTTATGTGAGGATTAGACATATTATAAATTATTTAGTCAAAAAATGTCGAAAACAGACATTTTAGACCAAGTTATGAGCTAAAAATTTGAAATAATCTTAATTTCCGATTTTAAGTTTTTGTTCAATTTCTGCACTTTTATGTGTGAATTGGACGTATTATAACTTATTTAGTCATAAAATTCTGAAAACAGACATTTTAGACCAAGTAAAGAGATAAAAAGCATAAATAATCTTATTTTCCGATTTTAAGTTTTTGTTCAATTTCTGCACTTTTATGTGTGGATTGGACATATTATAACTTATTTAGTCATAAAATGTTGAAAACAGACATTTTAGACCAAGTTATGAGCTAAAAGTATGAAATATTCTTATTTTCCGATCTATTTTTTTTTCAATTTCTGCACTTTTACTTCTGAATTGGACATATTATAACTTATTTAGCGATAATACTCTGAAAATAGACATTTTAGACCGAGTTATGAGCTAAAAATTAGAAATAATCTTATTTTCCGATTTCAAGTTTTTTTTTCAATTTCTGCACTTTTATATGAGGATTAGACATATTATAACTTATTTAGTCATAAAATGTCGAAAACAGACATTTTGGACCAATTATGAGCTAAAAATATGAAATAATCTTATTTTCCGATTTTATGTTTTTGTTCAATTTCTGCACTTTTATGTGTGAATTGGACATATTATAACTTATTTAGTCATAAAATGTCGAAAACAGACATTTTAGACCAAGTTATGAGCTAAAAATATGAAATAATCTTATTTTCCGATTTTAAGTTTTTGTTCAATTTCTGCACTTTTATGCGTGAATTGGACATATTATAATTTATTAAGTCATAAAATTCTGAAAATAGACATTTAAGACCAAGTTAAGAGCTAAATATTAGAAAAAATCTTATTTTCCGATTTTAAGTTTTTGCTCAATTTCTGCACTTTTATGTGTGGTTAGGACATATAACTTATTTACTGATAAAACTCTGAAAATAGACATTTTAGACCGAGTTATGAGCTAAAAATTAGAAATAATCTTATTTTCCGATTTCAAGTTTTTGTTCAATTTCTGCACTTTTATGTGAGGATCAGACATATTATAACTTATTTAGTCATAAAATGTCGAAAACAGACATTTTAGACCAAGTTATGAGCTAAAAATATGAAATAGTCATATTTTTCGATTTTAAGTTTTTTTTCAATTTCTGCACCTTTATGTGTGATTTGGACATATTATAACTTATTTAGTCATAAAATTCTGAAAATAGACATTTTAGACCAAGTTGAGAGCTAAATATTAGAAATAATCTTATTTTCCGATTTTAAGTTTTTGCTCAATTTCTGCACTTTTATGTGTGGTTAGGACATATTATATATTATTTAGTCATAAAATGTTTAAAACAGACATATTAGACCAAGTTATGAACTAAAAATATGAAATAATCTTATTTGCCGATTTTAAGTTTTTGCTCAATTTCTGCACTTTTATGTGTGGATTGGACATATTATAACTTATTAAGTCATAAAATGTCGAAAACAGACATTTTAGACCAAGTTAAGAGCTAAAAATATGAAATAATCTTATTTTCCGATTTTAAGTTTTTGCTCAACTTCTGCACTTTTATGTGTGAATTGGAATTATTATAATTTATTTAGTCATGAAATGCTGAAAAGAGACATTTTAGACCAAGTAAAGTGCTCAAAATTAAAAATAATCTTATTTTCCGATTTTAAGTTTTTGTTCATTTTCTGCACTTTTATTTGTGGATTGGACATATTATAACTTATTTAGTCATGAAATGTCGAAAACAGACATTTTAGACCAAGTTATGAGCTAAAAATATGAAATAATCTTATTTTCCGATTTTAAGTTTTTGTTCAATTTCTGCACTATTATGTGTGGATTAGACATATTATAACTTATTAGTTATCAGATGTGTTTTTTCCGATTTTGAATATCTCGAGCCGTTTTTGAGATATTAGAATGTTAATCGGCATTTATGACTGCGCTACACTAAATGCTCATACCAGACACAATCATATTTAAAATTCCCAAATAATTAGAAGAAATTGTTCGATGACAATGAAATTTTGTGCACTGATTCAAAAATGTCAATCAATTAGAGGTGATTTTACTGATTTAGAATATCTCAAACCGTTTCAGAGATATTTGAAGTCAAACTGGCAAAGTCTGAATAGTGTAGCAAGACAATTTGACAAAGAATCTTAATTATCAAATGTTTATTTCCGAAAAAAAATAGAAGGAATTATCCGAACACGATGAAGTTTCATACACTTATTAAAGAAAATAGAGCGATCAAGAACGTCTTTTCCAATTTTGAATATCTTTTTTCGTTTTTGAGATATTAAAAGTCATATTGTAGAAGTGTGCAGGAAGCAAGCTTATTTTCGACCAGTGATGAGCTACCCGAAATATTAGAGATAGAGCCATAGTATGAGTGAATGAAAGTTTAAGAAATGTCCAAATAATGTTTTGAAAAAAAAACAACCCAAGTTTTTGCTCAATTTCTGCACTTTTATGAGTGAATTGGACCTATTATAACTTATTTATTCATGAAATGCTGAAAACAGACATTTTAGACCAAGTAAACAGCTAAAAATTATAAATAATCTTATTTTCCGATTTTAAGTTTTTGTTCAATTTCTGCACTTTTATGTGTGGATTGGACATATTATAACTTATTTAGTCATAAAATGTTGAAAACAGACATTTTAGACCAAGTAATGAGCTAAAAGTATGAAATAATCTTATTTTCCGATTTAAAGTTTTTTTCAATTTCTGCACTTTTATGTGTGAATTGGGCATATTATAACTTATTTAGTTATAAAACTCTGAAAATAGACATTTTAGACCGAGTTATGAACTAAAAATTAGAAATAATCTTATTTTCCGATTTAATTTTTTTTTCAATTTCTGCACTTTTATTTCTGAATTGGACATATTATAATTTATTTAACGATAATAATAATCATATTTAAAATTCCCAAATAATTAGAAGAAATTGTTCGATGACAATGAAATTTTGTAGACTGATTCAAAAATGTCAATCAATTAGAGGTGATTTTACTGATTTAGAATATCTCAAACCGTTTCAGAGATATTTGAAGTCAAACTGGCAAAGTCTGAATAGTGTAGCAAGACAATTTGACAAAGAATCTTAATTATCAAATGTTTATTTCCGAAAAAAAATAGAAGGAATTATCCGAACATGATGAAGTTTCATACACTTATTAAAGAAAATAGAGCGATCAAGAACGTCTTTTCCAATTTTGAATATCTTTTTTCGTTTTTGAGATATTAAAAGTCATATTGTAGAAGTGTGCAGGAAGCAAGCTTATTTTCGACCAGTGATGAGCTACCCGAAATATTAGAGATAGAGCCATAGTATGAGTGAATGAAAGTTTAAGAAATGTCCAAATAATGTTTTGAAAAAAAAACAACCCAAGTTTTTGCTCAATTTCTGCACTTTTATGAGTGAATTGGACCTATTATAACTTATTTATTCATGAAATGCTGAAAACAGACATTTTAGACCAAGTAAACAGCTAAAAATTATAAATAATCTTATTTTCCGATTTTAAGTTTTTGTTCAATTTCTGCACTTTTATGTGTGGATTGGACATATTATAACTTATTTAGTCATAAAATGTTGAAAACAGACATTTTAGACCAAGTTATGAGCTAAAAGTATGAAATAATCTTATTTTCCGATTTAAAGTTTTTTTCAATTTCTGCACTTTTATGTGTGAATTGGGCATATTATAACATATTTAGTCATAAAATTCTGAAAATAGACATTTTAGACCAAGTTAAAATATTAGAAATAATCTTATTTTCCGATTTTAAGTTTTTGTTCAATTTCTGCACTTTTATGTGTGGATTAGACATATTATAACTTATTTAGTCATAAAATGTTGAAAAAAGACATTTTAGACCAAATTATGAGCTAAAAGTATGAAATAATCTTATTTTCCGATTTTAAGTTTTTGTTCAATTTCTGCACTTTTATGTGTGAATTGGACATATTATATATTATTTAGTCATAAAATGTTGAAAACAGACATATTAGACCAAGTTATGAGCTAAAAGTCCAATTCACACATAAAAGTGCAGAAATTGAACAAAAACTTAAAATCGGAAAATAAGATTATTTCATATTTTTAGCTCATAACTTGGTCTAAAATGTCTGTTTTCGACATTTTATGACTAAATAAGTTATAATATGTCTAATCCTCACATAAAAGTGCAGAAATTGAAAAAAAAACATGAAATCGGAAAAAAAGATTATTTCTAATTTTTAGCTGATAACTCGGTCTAAAATGTCTATTTGCAGAGTCTTATCACTAAATAAGTTATAATATGTCCAATCCACACATAAAAGTGCAGAAATTGAACAAAAACTTAAAATCGGAGAATAAGATTATTTATAATTTTTAGCTCTTTACTTGGTCTAAAATGTCTATTTTCAGAATTCTATGACTAAATAAGTTATAATATGTCCAATTCACACATAAAACATAACTTGGTCTAAAATGTCTGTTTTCAACATTTTTTGACTAAATAAGCTATAATATGTCTAATCCTCACATAAAAGTGCAGAAATTGAACAAAAACTTAAAATCGGAAAATAAGAATATTTCAAATTTTTTGCTCATAACTTGGTCTAATATGTCTGTTTTCAACATTTTATGACTAAATAATATATAATATGCCCAAACCACACATATAAGTGCAGAAATTGAGCAAAAACTTAAAATAGGAAAATAAGATTATTTCATACTTTTAGTTCATAACTTGGTCTAAAATGTTTGTTTTCAACATTTTATGACTAAATAAGTTATAATATGTCCAATCCACACATAAAAGTGCAGAAATTGAACAAAAACTTAAAATCGGAAATAAGATTATTTCATATATTTAGCCCCACCATCACAATCACCATCACCATCACCATCACCATCACCATCACCATCACCATCACCATCACCATCACCATCACCATCACCATCACCATCACCATCACCATCACCATCACCATCACCATCACCATCACCATCACCATCACCATCACCATCACCATCACCATCACCATCACCATCACCATCACCATCACCATCACCATCACCATCACCATCACCATCACCATCACCATCACCATCACCATCACCATCACCATCACCATCACCATCACCATCACCATCACCATCACCATCACCATCACCATCACCATCACCATCACCATCACCATCACCATCACCATCACCATCACCATCACCATCACCATCACCATCACCATCACCATCACCATCACCATCACCATCACCATCACCATCACCATCACCATCACCATCACCATCACCATCACCATCACCATCACCATCACCATCACCATCACCATCACCATCACCATCACCATCACCATCACCATCACCATCACCATCACCATCACCATCACCATCACCATCACCATCACCATCACCATCACCATCACCATCACCATCACCATCACCATCACCATCACCATCACCATCACCATCACCATCACCATCACCATCACCATCACCATCACCATCACCATCACCATCACCATCACCATCACCATCACCATCACCATCACCATCACCATCACCATCACCATCACCATCACCATCACCATCACCATCACCATCACCATCACCATCACCATCACCATCACCATCACCATCACCATCACCATCACCATCACCATCACCATCACCATCACCATCACCACACCATCACCATCACCAACACCATCCCCTCACCATCCTCCATCACCATCACCATCACCAACCCCATCACCCTCACCATCACCATCACCATCACCATCACCTCACCAACACCATCACCACACCACCCATCACCATCACCATCACCCATCACCATCACCATCACCATCACCATCACCATCACCATCCACCATCACCATCACCATCACCATCACCATCACCATCACCATCACCCATCACCGACACCATCACCATCACCATCACCATCACCATCACCATCACCATCATCATCACCATCACCATCACCATCACCATCACCATCACCATCACCATCACCATCACCATCACCATCACCATCACCATCACCATCACCATCACCATCACCATCACCATCACCATCACCAACACCATCACCATCACCATAACCATCACCATCACCATCACCATCACCATCACCATCACCATCACCATCACCAACACCATCACCATCACCATCACCATCACCATCACCATCACCATCACCATCACCATCACCATCACCATCACCATCACCATTACCATCACCATCACCATCACCATCACCATCACCATCACCATCACCATCACCATCACCATCACCATCACCATCACCATCACCATCACCATCACCATCACCATCACCATCACCATCACCATCACCATCACCATCACCATCACCATCACCATCACCATCACCATCACCATCACCATCACCATCACCATCACCATCACCATCACCATCACCATCACCATCACCATCACCATCACCATCAGCATCAGCATCAGCATCAGCATCACCATCACCATCACCATCAACATCACCATCACCATCACCA
>CAUEHI010000099.1:52500-56420 GCA_958507055.1 Crioceris asparagi
CCATCACCGTCACCATCACCATCACCATGACCATCACCATCACCATCACCATCACCATCACCATCACCATCACCATCACCATCACCATCACCATCACCGTCACCATCACCATCACCATCACCATTACCATCACCATCACCATCACCATCACCATCACCATCACCATCACCATCACCATCACCATCACCATCACCATCACCATCACCATAACCATCACCATCACCATCACCATCACCATCACCATCACCATCACCATCACCATCACCATCACCATCACCATCACCATCACCATCACCATCACCATCACCATCACCATCACCATCACCATCACCATCACCATCACCATCACCATCACCATCACCATCACCATCAGCATCACCATCACCATCACCATCACCATCACCATCACCATCACCATCACCATCACCATCACCTTCACCATCACCGACACCATCACCATCACTATCACTATCACCATCAACATCACCATCAACATCACCATCACCATCAACATCACCATCACCATCAACATCAACATCAACATCACCATCACCATCACCATCACCATCACCATCACCATCACCATCACCATCACCATCACCATCACCATCACCATCACCATCACCATCACCATCACCATCACCATCACCATCACCATCACCATCACCATCACCATCAAATCACCATCACCATCATCATCATCATCACCATCACCATCGCCTTAACCATCACCATCACCATCACCATCACCATCACCGTCACCATCACCATCACCATCACCATCACCATCACCATCACCATCACCATCACCATCACCATCACCATCACCATCACCATCACCATCACCATCACCATCATCATCACCATCACCATCACCATCACCATCACCATCACCATCACCATCACCATCACCATCACCATCACCATCACCATCACCATCACCATCACCATCACCATCACCATCACCATCACCATCACCATCACCATCACCATCACCATCACCATCACCATCACCATCACCATCACCATCACCATCACCATCACCATAACCATCACCATCACCATCACCATCACCATCACCATCACCATCACCATCACCATCACCATCACCATCACCATCACCATCACCATCACCATCACCATCACCATCACCATCACCATCACCATCACCATCACCATCACCATCACCATCACCATCACCATCACCATCACCATCACCATCACCATCACCATCACCATCACCATCACCATCACCATCACCATCACCATCACCATCACCATCACCATCACCATCACCATCACCATCACCATCACCATCACCATCACCATCACCATCACCATCACCATCACCATCACCATCACCATCACCATCACCATCACCATCACCCATCACCATCACCATCACCATCACCATCACCATCACCATCACCATCACCATCACCATCACCATCACCATCACCATCACCATCACCATCACCATCACCATCACCATCACCATCACCATCACCATCACCATCACCATCACCATCACCATCACCATCACCATCACCATCACCATCACCATCACCATCACCATCACCATCACCATCACCATCACCATCACCATCACCATCACCATCACCATCACCATCACCATCACCATCACCATCACCATCACCATCACCATCACCATCACCATCACCATCACCATCACCATCACCATCACCATCACCATCACCATCACCATCACCATCACCATCACCATCACCATCACCATCACCATCACCATCACCATCACCATCACCATCACCATCACCATCACCATCACCATCACCATCACCATCACCATCACCATCACCATCACCATCACCATCACCATCAAAATCACCATCACCATCACCATCACCATCACAATCACCATCACCATCACCATCACCATCACCATCACCATCACCATCACCATCACCATCACCATCACCATCACCATCACCATCACCATCACCATCACCATAACCATCACCATCACCATCACCATCACCATCACCATCACCATCACCATCACCATCACCATCACCATCACCATCACCATCAAAATCACCATCACCAACACCATCACCATCACCATCACCATCACCGTCACCATCACCATCACCATCACCATCACCATCACCATCACCATCACCATCACCATCAGCATCAGCATCAGCATCAGCATCAGCATCAGCATCAGCATCACCATCACCATCACCATCACCATCACCATCACCATCACCATCACCATCACCATCACCATCACCATCACCATCACCATCACCATCACCATCACCATCAACATCAACATCACCATCACTATCATCATCACCATCACCATCAACATCACCATCACCATCACCATCACCATCACCATCACCATCACCATCACCATGACCATCACCATCACCATCACAATCACCATCACCATCACCATCACCATCACCATCACCATCACCATCACCATCACCATCACCATCACCATCACCATCACCATCACCATCACCATCACCATCACCATCACCATCACCTTCACCATCACCATCACCATCACCATCACCATCACCATCACCATCACCATCACCATCACCATCACCATCACCATCACCATCACCATCACCATCACCATCACCATTACCATCACCATCACCATCACCATCACCATCACCATCACCATCACCATCACCATCACCATCACCATCACCATCAACATCACCATCACCATCACCATCACCATCACCATCACCATCACCGGCACCATCACCATCACCATCACCATCACCATCACCATCACCATCACCATCACCATCACCATCACCATCACCATCACCATCACCATCACCATCACCATCACCATCACCATCACCATCACCATCACCATCACCATCACCATCACCATCACCATCACCATCACCATCACCATCACCATCACCATCACCATCACCATCACCATCACCATCACCATCACCATCACCATCACCATCACCATCACCATCACCATCACCATCACCATCACCATCACCATCACCATCACCATCACCATCACCATCACCATCACCATCACCATCACCATCACCATCACCATCACCATCACCATCACCATCACCATCACCATCACCATCACCATCACCATCACCATCACCATCACCATCACCATCACCATCACCATCACCATCACCATCACCATCACCATCACCATCACCATCACCATCACCATCACCATCACCATCACCATCACCATCACCATCACCATCACCATCACCATCACCATCATCATCACCATCACCATCACCATCACCATCACCATCACCATCACCATCACCATCACCGTCACCATCACCATCACCATCACCATCACCATCACCATCACCATCACCATCACCATCACCATTACCATCACCATCACCATCACCATCACCATCACCATCACCATCACCATCACCATCACCATAACCATCACCATCACCATCACCATCACCATCACCATCACCATCAGCATCAGCATCACCATCACCATCACCATCACCATCACCATCACCTTCACCATCACCGACACCATCACCATCACCATCACCATCACCATCACCATCACCATCACCATCATCATCACCATCACCATCACCATCACCATCACCATCACCATCACCATCACCATCACCATCACCATCACCATCACCATCACCATCACCATCACCATCACCAACACCATCACCATCACCATAACCATCACCATCACCATCACCATCACCATCACCATCACCATCACCATCACCAACACCATCACCATCACCATCACCATCACCATCACCATCACCATCACCATCACCATCACCATCACCATCACCATTACCATCACCATCACCATCACCATCACCATCACCATCACCATCACCATCACCATCACCATCACC
>CAUEHI010000100.1:0-26566 GCA_958507055.1 Crioceris asparagi
AATCCACACATAAAAGTGAATAAATTGAACAAAAACTTGAAATCTGAAAACAAGATTATTTCTAATTTTTAGCTCTTAACTTGGTCTAAAATATCTGTTTTGAACATTTTATGACTAAATAAGCTATAATATGTCTAATCCACACATAAAAGTGAATAAATTGAACAAAATCTTGAAATCTGAAAACAAGATTATTTCTAATTTTTAGCTCTTAACTTGGTCTAAAATATCTGTTTTCAACATTTTATGACTAAATAAGCTATAATATGTCTAATCCACACATAAAAGTGAATAAATTGAACAAAAACTTGAAATCTGAGAACAAGATTATTTCTAATTTTTAGCTCTTAACTTGGTCTAAAATATCTGTTTTCAACATTTTATGACTAAATAAGCTATAATATGTCTAATCCACATATAAAAGTGAATAAATTGAAAAAAATCTTGAAATCTGAAAACAAGATTATTTCTAATTTTTAGCTCTTAACTTGGTCTAAAATATCTGTTTTCAACATTTTATGACTAAATAAGCTATAATATGTACAATCCACACATAAAAGTCCAGAAATTGAAAAGAAACTTGAAATCTGAAAACAAGATTATTTCAAATTTTTAGCTCTTAACTTGGTCTAAAATATCTGTTTTCAACATTTTATGACTAAATAAGCTATAATATGTCTAATCCACACATAAAAGTGAATAAATTGAACAAAAACTTGAAATCTGAAAACAAGATTATTTCTAATTTTTAGCTCTTAACTTGGTCTAAAATATCTGTTTTCAACAATTTATGACTAAATAAGCTATAATATGTCTAATCCACACATAAAAGTGAATAAATTGAACAAAATCTTGAAATCTGAAAACAAGATTATTTCTAAATTTTAGCTCTTAACTTGGTATAAAATATCTGTTTTCAACATTTTATGACTAAATAAGCTATAATATGTACAATCCACACATAAAAGTGCAGAAATTGAAAAGAAACTTGAAATATGAAAACAAGATTATTTCTAATTTTTAGCTCTTAACTTGGTCTAAAATATCTGTTTTCAACATTTTATGACTAAATAATCTATAATATGTCTAATCCACACATAAAAGTGAATAAATTGAACAAAAACTTGAAATCTGAAAACAAGATTATTTCTAATTTTTAGCTCTTAACTTGGTCTAAAATATCTGTTTTCAACATTTTATGACTAAATAAGCTATAATATGTCTAATCCACACATAAAAGTGAATAAATTGAACAAAATCTTGAAATCTGAAAACAAGATTATTTCTAATTTTTAGCTCTTAACATGGTCTAAAATATCTGTTTTCAACATTTTATGACTAAATAAGCTATAATATGTCTAATCCACACATAAAAGTGAATAAATTGAACAAAAACTTGAAATCTGAAAACAAGATTATTTCTAATTTTTAGCTCTTAACTTGGTCTAAAATATCTGTTTTCAACATTTTATGACTAAATAAGCTATAATATGTCTAATCCACACATAAAAGTGAATAAATTGAACAAAATCTTGAAATCTGAAAACAAGATTATTTCTAATTTTTAGCTCTTAACTTGGTCTAAAATATCTGTTTTCAACATTTTATGACTAAATAAGCTATAATATGTCTAATCCACACATAAAAGTGAATAAATTGAACAAAAACTTGAAATCAGAAAACAAGATTATTTCTAATTTTTAGCTCTTAACTTGGTCTAAAATATCTGTTTTCAACATTTTATGACTAAATAAGCTATAATATGTCCAATCCACACATAAAAGTGAATAAATTGAACAAAATCTTGAAATCTGAAAACAAGATTATTTCTAATTTTTAGCTCTTAACTTGGTCTAAAATATCTGTTTTCAACATTTTATGACTAAATAAGCTATAATATGTCTAATCCACACATAAAAGTGAATAAATTGAACAAAAACTTGAAATCTGAAAACAAGATTATTTCTAATTTTTAGCCCTTAACTTGGTCTAAAATATCTGTTTTCAACATTTTATGACTAAATAAGCTATAATATGTCTAATCCACACATAAAAGTGAATAAATTGAACAAAAACTTGAAATTTGAAAACAAGATTATTTCTAATTTTTAGCTCTTAACTTGGTCTAAAATATCTGTTTTCAACATTTTATGACTAAATAAGCTATAATATGTCTAATCCACACATAAAAATGAATAAATTGAACAAAATCTTGAAATCTGAAAACAAGATTATTTCTAATTTTTAGCTCTTAACTTGGTCTAAAATATCTGTTTTCAACATTTTATGACTAAATAAGCTATAATATTTACAATCCACACATAAAAGTGCAGAAATTGAAAAGAAACTTGAAATCTGAAAACAAGATTATTTCTAATTTTTAGCTCTTAACTTGGTCTAAAATATCTGTTTTCGACATTTTATGACTAAATAAGCTATAATATGTCTAATCCACACATAAAAGTGAATAAATTGAACAAAAACTTGAAATCTGAAAACAAGATTATTTCTAATTTTTAGCTCTTAACTTGGTCTAAGATATCTGTTTCCAACATTTTATGACTAAATAAGCTATAATATGTACAATCCACACATAAAAGTGCAGAAATTGAAAAGAAACTTGAAATCTGAAAACAAGATTATTTCTAATTTTTAGCTCTTAACTTGGTCTAAAATATCTGTTTTCAACATTTTATGACTAAATAAGCTATAATATGTACAATCCACACATAAAAGTGCAGAAATTGAAAAGAAACTTGAAATCTGAAAACAAGATTATTTCTAATTTTTAGCTCTTAACTTGGTCTAAAATATCTGTTTTCAACATTTTATGACTAAATAAGCTATAATATGTCTGATCCACACATAAAAGTGAATAAATTGAACAAAAACTTGAAATCTGAAAACAAGATTATTTCTAATTTTTAGCTCTTAACTTGGTCTAAAATATCTGTTTTCAACATTTTATGACTAAATAAGCTATAATATGTCTAATCCACACATAAAAGTGAATAAATTGAACAAAATCTTGAAATCTGAAAACAAGATTATTTCTAATTTTTAGCTCTTAACTTGGTCTAAAATATCTGTTTTCAACATTTTATGACTAAATAAGCTATAATATGTACAATCCACACATAAAAGTGCAGAAATTGAAAAGAAACTTGAAATCTGAAAACAAGATTATTTCTAATTTTTAGCTCTTAATTTGGTCTAAAATATCTGTTTTCAACATTTTATGACTAAATAAGCTATAATATGTCTAATCCACACATAAAAGTGAATAAATTGAACAAAAACTTGAAATCTGAAAACAAGATTATTTCTAATTTTTAGCTCTTAACTTGGTCTAAGATATCTGTTTTCAACATTTTATGACTAAATAAGCTATAATATGTCTAATCCACACATAAAAGTGCAGAAATTGAAAAGAAACTTGAAATCTGAAAACAAGATTATTTCTAATTTTTAGCTCTTAACTTGGTCCAAAATATCTGTTTTCAACATTTTATGACTAAATAAGCTATAATATGTCTAATCCACACATAAAAGTGAATAAATTGAACAAAAACTTGAAATCTGAAAACAAGATTATTTCTAATTTTTAGCTCTTAACTTGGTCTAAAATATCTGTTTTGAACATTTTATGACTAAATAAGCTATAATATGTCTAATCCACACATAAAAGTGAATAAATTGAACAAAATCTTGAAATCTGAAAACAAGATTATTTCTAATTTTTAGCTCTTAACTTGGTCTAAAATATCTGTTTTCAACATTTTATGACTAAATAAGCTATAATATGTACAATCCACACATAAAAGTGCAGAAATTGAAAAGAAACTTGAAATCTGAAAACAAGATTATTTCTAATTTTTAGCTCTTAACTTGGTCTAAAATATCTGTTTTCAACATTTTATGACTAAATAAGCTATAATATGTCTAATCCACACATAAAAGTGAATAAATTGAACAAAAACTTGAAATCTGAGAACAAGATTATTTCTAATTTTTAGCTCTTAACTTGGTCTAAAATATCTGTTTTCAACATTTTATGACTAAATAAGCTATAATATGTCTAATCCACACATAAAAGTGAATAAATTGAACAAAATCTTGAAATCTGAAAACAAGATTATTTCTAATTTTTAGCTCTTAACTTGGTCTAAAATATCTGTTTTCAACATTTTATGACTAAATAAGCTATAATATGTACAATCCACACATAAAAGTCCAGAAATTGAAAAGAAACTTGAAATCTGAAAACAAGATTATTTCAAATTTTTAGCTCTTAACTTGGTCTAAAATATCTGTTTTCAACATTTTATGACTAAATAAGCTATAATATGTCTAATCCACACATAAAAGTGAATAAATTGAACAAAAACTTGAAATCTGAAAACAAGATTATTTCTAATTTTTAGCTCTTAACTTGGTCTAAAATATCTGTTTTCAACAATTTATGACTAAATAAGCTATAATATGTCTAATCCACACATAAAAGTGAATAAATTGAACAAAATCTTGAACTCTGAAAACAAGATTATTTCTAAATTTTAGCTCTTAACTTGGTATAAAATATCTGTTTTCAACATTTTATGACTAAATAAGCTATAATATGTACAATCCACACATAAAAGTGCAGAAATTGAAAAGAAACTTGAAATATGAAAACAAGATTATTTCTAATTTTTAGCTCTTAACTTGGTCTAAAATATCTGTTTTCAACATTTTATGACTAAATAATCTATAATATGTCTAATCCACACATAAAAGTGAATAAATTGAACAAAAACTTGAAATCTGAAAACAAGATTATTTCTAATTTTTAGCTCTTAACTTGGTCTAAAATATCTGTTTTCAACATTTTATGACTAAATAAGCTATAATATGTCTAATCCACACATAAAAGTGAATAAATTGAACAAAATCTTGAAATCTGAAAACAAGATTATTTCTAATTTTTAGCTCTTAACATGGTCTAAAATATCTGTTTTCAACATTTTATGACTAAATAAGCTATAATATGTCTAATCCACACATAAAAGTGAATAAATTGAACAAAAACTTGAAATCTGAAAACAAGATTATTTCTAATTTTTAGCTCTTAACTTGGTCTAAAATATCTGTTTTCAACATTTTATGACTAAATAAGCTATAATATGTCTAATCCACACATAAAAGTGAATAAATTGAACAAAATCTTGAAATCTGAAAACAAGATTATTTCTAATTTTTAGCTCTTAACTTGGTCTAAAATATCTGTTTTCAACATTTTATGACTAAATAAGCTATAATATGTACAATCCACACATAAAAGTGCAGAAATTGAAAAGAAACTTGAAATCTGAAAACAAGATTATTTCTAATTTTTAGCTCTTAACTTGGTCTAAAATATCTGTTTTCAACATTTTATGACTAAATAAGCTATAATATGTCTAATCCACACATAAAAGTGAATAAATTGAACAAAAACTTGAAATCTGAAAACAAGATTATTTCTAATTTTTAGCTCTTAACTTGGTCTAAAATATCTGTTTTCAACATTTTATGACTAAATAAGCTATAATATGTCTAATCCACACATAAAAGTGAATAAATTGAACAAAATCTTGAAATCTGAAAACAAGATTATTTCTAATTTTTAGCTCTTAACTTGGTCTAAAATATCTGTTTTCAACATTTTATGACTAAATAAGCTATAATATGTACAATCCACACATAAAAGTGCAGAAATTGAAAAGAAACTTGAAATCTGATAACAAGATTATTTCTAATTTTTAGCTCTTAACTTGGTCTAAAATATCTGTTTTCAACATTTTATGACTAAATAAGCTATAATATGTCTAATCCACACATAAAAGTGAATAAATTGAACAAAATCTTGAAATCTGAAAACAAGATTATTTCTAATTTTTAGCTCTTAACTTGGTCTAAAATATCTGTTTTCAACATTTTATGACTAAATAAGCTATAATATGTCTAATCCACACATAAAAGTGAATAAATTGAGCAAAAACTTGAAATCTGAAAACAAGATTATTTCTAATTTTTAGCTCTTAACTTGGTCTAAAATATCTGTTTTCAACATTTTATGACTAAATAAGCTATAATATGTCTAATCCACACATAAAAGTGAATAAATTGAACAAAATCTTGAAATCTGAAAACAAGATTATTTCTAATTTTTAGCTCTTAACTTGGTCTAAAATATCTGTTTTCAACATTTTATGACTAAATAAGCTATAATATGTCTAATCCACACATAAAAGTGAATAAATTGAACAAAATCTTGAAATCTGAAAACAAGATTATTTCTAATTTTTAGCTCTTAACTTGGTCTAAAATATCTGTTTTCAACATTTTATGACTAAATAAGCTATAATATGTACAATCCACACATAAAAGTGCAGAAATTGAAAAGAAACTTGAAATCTGAAAACAAGATTATTTCTAATTTTTAGCTCTTAACTTGGTCTAAATTATCTGTTTTCAACATTTTATGACTAAATAAGCTATAATATGTCTAATCCACACATAAAAGTGAATAAATTGAACAAAAACTTTAAATCGGAAAACAAGATTATTTCTAATTTTTAGCTCTTAACTTGGTCTAAAATATCTGTTTTCAACATTTTATGACTAAATAAGCTATAATATGTCTAATCCACACATAAAAGTGAATAAATTGAACAAAATCTTGAAATCTGAAAACAAGATTATTTTTAATTTTTAGCTCTTAACTTGGTCTAAAATATCTGTTTTCAACATTTTATGACTAAATAAGCTATAATATGTACAATCCACACATAAAAGTGCAGAAATTGAAAAGAAACTTGAAATCTGAAAACAAGATTATTTCTAATTTTTAGCTCTTAACTTGGTCTAAAATATCTGTTTTCAACATTTTATGACTAAATAAGCTATAATGTGTCTAATCCACACATAAAAGTGAATAAATTGAACAAAAACTTGAAATCTGAAAACAAGATTATTTCTAATTTTTAGCTCTTAACTTGGTCTAAAATATCTCTTTTCAACATTTTATGACTAAATAAGCTATAATATGTCTAATCCACACATAAAAGTGAATAAATTGAACAAAATCTTGAAATCTGAAAACAAGATTATTTCTAATTTTTAGCTCTTAACTTGGTCTAAAATATCTGTTTTCAACATTTTATGACTAAATAAGCTATAATATGTACAATCCACACATAAAAGTCCAGAAATTGAAAAGAAACTTGAAATCTGAAAACAAGATTATCACTAATTTTTAGCTCTTAACTTGGTCTAAAATATTTGTTTTCAACATTTTATGACTAAATAAGCTATAATATGTCTAATCCACACATAAAAGTGAATAAATTGAACAAAAACTTGAAATCTGAAAACAAGATTATTTCTAATTTTTAGCTCTTAACTTGGTCTAAAATATCTGTTTTCAACATTTTATGACTAAATAAGCTATAATATGTCTCATCCACACATAAAAGTGAATAAATTGAACAAAATCTTGAAATCTGAAAACAAGATTATTTCTAATTTTTAGCTCTTAACTTGGTCTAAAATATCTGTTTTCAACATTTTATGACTAATTAAGCTATAATATGTACAATCCACACATAAAAGTGCAGAAATTGAAAAGAAACTTGAAATATGAAAACAAGATTATTTCTAATTTTTAGCTCTTAACTTGGTCTAAAATATCTGTTTTCAACATTTTATGACTAAATAAGCTATAATATGTCTAATCCACACATAAAAGTGAATAAATTTAACAAAAACTTGAAATCTGAAAACAAGATTATTTCTAATTTTTAGCTCTTAACTTGGTCTAAAATATCTGTTTTCAACATTTTATGACTAAATAAGCTATAATATGTCTAATCCACACATAAAAGTGAATAAATTGAACAAAATCTTGAAATCTGAAAACAAGATTATTTCTAATTTTTAGCTCTTAACATGGTCTAAAATATCTGTTTTCAACATTTTATGACTAAATAAGCTATAATATGTCTAATCCACACATAAAAGTGAATAAATTGAACAAAAACTTGAAATCTGAAAACAAGATAATTTCTAATTTTTAGCTCTTAACTTGGTCTAAAATATCTGTTTTCAACATTTTATGACTAAATAAGCTATAATATGTCTAATCCACACATAAAAGTGAATAAATTGAACAAAATCTTGAAATCTGAAAACAAGATTATTTCTAATTTTTAGCTCTTAACTTGGTCTAAAATATCTGTTTTCATCATTTTATGACTAAATAAGCTATAATATGTACAATCCACACATAAAAGTGCAGAAATTGAAAAGAAACTTGAAATCTGAAAACAAGATTATTTCTAATTTTTAGCTCTTAACTTGGTCTAAAATATCTGTTTTCAACATTTTATGACTAAATAAGCTATAATATGTCTAATCCACACATAAAAGTGAATAAATTGAACAAAAACTTGAAATCTGAAAACCAGATTATTTCTAATTTTTAGCTCTTAACTTGGTCTAAAATATCTGTTTTCAACATTTTATGACTAAATAAGCTATAATATGTCTAATCCACACATAAAAGTGAATAAATTGAACAAAATCTTGAAATCTGAAAACAAGATTATTTCTAATTTTTAGCTCTTAACTTGGTCTAAAATATCTGTTTTCAACATTTTATGACTAAATAAGCTATAATATGTACAATCCACACATAAAAGTGCAGAAATTGAAAAGAAACTTGAAATCTGAAAACAAGATTATTTCTAATTTTTAACTCTTAACTTGGTCTAAAATATCTGTTTTCAACATTTTATGACTAAATAAGCTATAATATGTCTAATCCACACATAAAAGTGAATAAATTGAACAAAAACTTGAAATCTGAAAACAAGATTATTTCTAATTTTTAGCTCTTAACTTGGTCTAAAATATCTGTTTTCAACATTTTATGACTAAATAAGCTATAATATGTCTAATCCACACATAAAAGTGAATAAATTGAACAAAATCTTGTTACCGTTCATATTCCTTTTGTTTACCGCATTTTGTTTTTTTATATAGGTATTAATTTATTTAATGTTAAGCTCGAAATAAGACTTAGATAGGAACATAATATTTATTTTAAGCACTGTAAATAAGCACACGATATGAATATATCTCACATCAAGTTCTTCAGACCCAAGAAATAGGGGCCTCCTAGAACAAAGGGAAATAATTAGTTCAATAAATTCAGCAAAACACCCTGATCTTACCTTCCAGTCAGCGACCTCTATGAAGATATCCAATTATTTCACAGCTCCATATTCTTCTTCTTCTCAAGAGAAAGAACACTTCTCTATTATTTGCTTCCATCTCCAGTATCATTCATGATGGCCTTCTCATTCCCCTTCCGTGTCTTGAGACAATCGATCCCCCCCAGGTACCAACAGTTCCGTGTGAGAAACGAGACTGAAGGCATTTAAAATCTTAACCTCAGATAGAATAGATTCTCTGGTCCACGTGGTTGGAAGAGAACGTAGCGCAATTTCTGCGGATATATTATCTAAATTGTGAAAGTCGATACATTGGCGAAGGAAACGTAGTTTGTGGTGGAAGCCGGCTACACACTTCTTGTGGAAAATCCTTTTCTTCGACCTTTCACCCTCACGGAACCCGTGGGAAGATCATTTTCATCCAGACCGAGGCCATCCACCATCACAGGTATGTGTGGAATTTATAACACGCCTAGATACAGTGCCCCTTTCTTACACCGTACTACTTCTTACATTCCTGAACCGGTTATTTCTTCATAGGCCTCTTTATCTTTACCCTTCTCACCTGTGGAGTTGGTCATATTCATCCCCAACACCGCTAAGCTGGTAGGATCACATCAATCTGTTCCTTAAGTCCTATTCAAACCGTAGAAGCGGCTGGCAACGGTTTACCTGACGGATGCTGACCTGGAAGGTGGACCAGATAAGAAATACATAGATAAGCATAGACATAGTATTTGTTACCCTTCATATCCTCAACAGGAACTGGTAGACGTATACCACCATTCTTTTTTTTTGAGTCATAAGTAAGGACATTCACTTCACTATTAAATTAACCCAGATTATAGAAATGTATATGATCATTCTTTCATAGTTAAGAACATACGTAACATTAAGTTTTATCCGAAAACGGTGTACCAATATCCAACAATTAAATAGATTAATACAATATAATCGATAATTTGAACCCTCCCGTCTGCACTGAGCTATGGGATTGTAAAATCTTTAAAGTAATCCTAGCTATCATATTGAAATAAAAGGGTTACAAAATGGCGCCCAACGTGTTCAAAAACGTGGTTGAATATTGTTGTACTGGAATTTTTTTAATTAAATCTTAGTTAAGTTGGTATTTTATTGTCATTTTTATTAGAATTTTGTGAAGAAGTATGGTGGTAGAGAATAATTAATATCGAAATTTTCATATCATATTGGAATTGGTTCCCATAACTTTTTATTTCCTTTTGAAGATAGTTTCTCGAGAAAGTGAAAAATATTCGCTTCACGCACATATTTTAAATAATTTACTTAATTCTTATCTGTAGATATGTCTTTGATTTGATACAAAAATTTATCCATGTTGCAATCACTAAATAATCTATATATTTGAGAGGAAGGAGCATAGGATATTTTGTTTTTTTCTTGTGTAATAGTTTTGTTTACTGTTTTTGCAATAGTAATTTTGATACCTACCGCATTTCTGAAGAATAGTTTGAATTTTATTTTGGAGTTCACTTTTTTATTTTTTATAGGGTTTCTCTCTTAGACTTTCCTTTTGAGAAAAAGGGGGGGTTTGTTATAATTTCTTATATTATTACGGTTGAATTTTGGGATTCTTTTTGCTTGTTGATAAATTTAGTATTTATTCTTGCTTTAATTCGAGATGGAAGTGAATCGCCTACTGGGTGATGAAATTTCTTATGAATTATTAGTAAGAGGCTTGCCGATACGTCGTACCGTAGTAGAAAACAGGACTACTTTGCGAGGAGCACTCCGATGCGAAAATAAGGGCACGCAATTTACCGGAGTGACAGAGAATCTCCGAGCTGATGAAGAACTAGACATATGTAATCATAAGCTGACAGACTTAAGTGATGAAATCAATTCCTTTGAGAGAATAGTCAGAGACAATGATTACAGAAGGATTTCTACTCGTCTTACGCATGTTTATGGTAGACTACGCAGAATTCCTCAAGGAGATGAAGCTCAAGAATACCTTAGAAATGCTTTATTTTGCCGTTGTATGGAATTGGTAGATATATTGGGGACACTACACGATAATCTACACCTGGAAGAGAAGGGAAAGGTCGAAGAGAAAGCTGACCTACTCGACAGGGAAAATGTTGGACGTTCTCTTATGGATGAACCGATTCCACTAATACCTGAAGTTGTGTACGCATCGACATCAGGACTTGTTGGATCAGATCAAAATGGTGGAGGTGAGATAGAGCAAAGACACTTGGCAACCTCACGCAGCCCTTGTCAAAATGATCAATTACCCAGTATTCAGGATCTGGAAGGAGTTACGGTTGTAAGGCAGAGTTTGGAGAATCCGATGATAAGTGGAGCCCAAAGGCGACCTGCGGTACTAAGAAACTCAACCACGACAACTTCTACTCTTCAAACGAGGATGCAAATCTCGCAAAATGATGTTCATGATTTGTCAGGAGGCCCAAATGGATTTAACAACTATCACCTGTCGGGGAGTCACCCATCTGTTAGGTTTTCAGAACGCAGGGGGCAGACCAGACTACCAGTGGATGCGAGAGGTTATTACACTGGACAAGAGAGACTAGCCACTATGAATTCTACACCAGATCTTGAAACTAGATTGAGAAATTTGCAAGTATCGCCTATTCAGTCAGCACCTCGAATTCATGATCCTTACTACTACGACGTGTCCAGATGGAAACTATCCTTTGACGGGGAATCCAGTGTTACAACTTTCCTAGAACGGGTTGAAGAGTTGCGAATCTCCAGAGGCGTTAGTCCAGATCAACTTTTACGGTCGGCATCTGAATTGTTCACTAAGGGAGCTTTACTCTGGTGGAGGACTCACACCTTTTCTTCATGGGATCAACTTGTTGGGAAGCTGCGAGATGACTTTCTACCATACGATTACGAGTATGATCTATGGGAAGAAATTCGGAAGAGAACGCAGGGTGCGAAGGAGAAGGTGATCAGTTATATTGCTACGATGGAGAACCTGTTCAACCGACTAGGCGGCAATAAACCCTCAGAGGATAATAGGGTAAAAATGATTAGAAGGAATATGTTACCACATATTCAATCTCAACTGGCACTTCTTCATGTTACAACACTAGCAGATTTGTCGAGGTTGGGGCGTGCTATCGAAGATACATCATCGAGGATTCAGAATTTCTGTCCACCCCCAGCAAATTTCAAACAGCTGCTCGAACCAGAATTAGCATACCGTAAGGTGGGATCGACTGCAGTTGCAGTATCAACTATCCAGGCAACTCTATCACATCCTATCCAGACAGATCGCACAGCTGACAAAACTATGGCCCATCCTTCAACCAACATATGTTGGAATTGTCAGGAAGCCGGTCATCGTTTCCGAAAATGTCAAAAAAAACGCCGATTATTTTGTTTCAAATGTGGGAAGCCAAATACTACCGTGAAAGAGTGTACCTCCTGCTCAAAAAACGGCCAGAGAGATCCCCTGTAGGTCGACAGGAGACACCTCTTTCCAAAGATTCGGCCAAGTTGGACGTGACTACTGCTATCCTTGATTATGTTCTGGCACATGCGAAGAATGATTGTCGACCTTACTTGAGGGTGAAAATTTATGGACACGAATTTATGGGTTTGTTGGATTCAGGATGTTCTCAGACCATAATAGGTGGTCCCGGATGGAATCTATTAAAACATTCGTGCCCTCTAAAGGACTCACCCTTAAAGTTTTGTACAGTAGCTAATGGTGACACATGCAGTGTTATCGGAACTACTATTGTTTCTATACAACTCCAAAACCGAGTCGGCCTATTTACGATTTTGATTGTACCCAATCTGCCTCATTATTTAATCCTAGGCGTAGATTTTTGGAAAGAGATGAGAATTATACCTGACTTGTATTCAGGTCAGTGGGAATTTACCCCAGATAATGCAATCTCACAGGTACATGTCAACTCCATCCAGGCCATTGATAATCTCTCCGATTCGGAGCGACAGCAGTTGACAGACCTAATAAAGCAAACTTTCAAAAACAATGTCACTGGGTTGGGTCTTACGACAGTAGTCGAACATGTCATACGAACCACCTCTCCACCCATAAAGCAACGGCATTATCCTCTTTCTCCGGCGCTCCAGAAGCATGTTAATGTCGAACTGGAAAAAATGCTCCGAGATGATATAATTGAACCCTCAGACTCTCCATGGGCATCGCCAATTGTCTTAGTAAAAAAGTCTGATGGTACTTATAGGTTCTGTGTAAACTATAAGAAGCTGAACGAAGTGAGTTTACCGGACGCATATCCACTTCCGTTCATAAGTTCCACGTTGGATAAGTTACGAGACGCGAGATACCTCACTACATTAGACATTAAATCGGCATACTGGCAGATACCAGTCGCAAAGGAGTCTCGCCCATTAACTGCATTCGTTGTACCAACTCGAGGTCTGTATCAATTTAAAAGGATGCCATTTGGTCTTCATAACGCTCCAGCAACGTGGCAGCGCTTCATAGATAGAGTTGTAGGTGTGGATCTGGAACAATTTGTTTTCGTCTATTTGGACGACATAATAATCTGTACTCCTACCTTTTCTAAGCACCTAGAGGTTTTGACGGAAGTAATCCGACGTATCACCAAAGCAGGATTGACTTTGAATGAAGACAAGTGTAATTTTTGCAAGTCCGAGCTAAAGTACTTGGGATACGTCGTTAATGCATCGGGCCTGATGGTGGATCCCGAAAAAGTAGAGGCTATTGTGAACATTCCGGCACCAAAAACAGTTTCGGAAGTAAGACGTATTGTGGGTTTAGCATCCTGGTATCGAAGATTTGTTAAGGATTTCTCCACAGTGATTGCCCCAATGACCGACCTGCTACGCAAAGATAGAAAGTTTCACTGGGACGAAAAATGTCAAGAAGCCCTGGGTACTATCAAAACTCATCTAGTCTCCGCCCCAATTTTAACCTGCCCTGACTTTGATAAACCGTTTACTATACAGTGCGATGCCTCTGACTATGGCTTGGGTGCAATCCTGTCACAGGTACAAGAAGGGACTGAAAAAGTCATTTGTTACTTGAGCCGCTCCCTTAACCGAAATGAACGCAAATATAGCACCACAGAAAAGGAATGCCTCGCGGTTCTTTTTGCGATCGAGAAGTTGAGACCCTATATCGAAGGTACTCGGTTTACCGTGGTTACGGACCACTATTCGCTTAAATGGTTGTACAGTATCAAAGATCCCGTCGGGAGGATTGCAAGATGGGCGGTTCGTATCCAGCAATATGACTTTGATATTGTACACCGCAAGGGAAAAGATCATGTGGTGGCCGATACGCTTTCTCGTTCGGTGCCAGTTATGAGTGTGGTCGATACAGGACCAGTCCGCGATAGGTGGTACAATAAGATGGTCGAAAGGATTCAAAAGGAGCCTGAAAAATTTCCACTCTGGAGAATCGAGCATGGGAAGTTGTTAAAACTGGGTAAAGTTACTTATCCTGAATTGGAGGAGCGGGACGGATGGCTCATGGTGGTACCCAAAGAAAAAAGATCCGAGATAATCCAAACTCACCATGATCCGCCTACCTGTGGACATCTAGGAATACTCAAGACGTTTGGACGCATCTCCAATACGTACTATTGGCCCCAGATGAAGTCAGATGTAGCTAGATATATCCGTCATTGTAAAGTCTGTCTGCAGACTAAGTCAGAACAGCAAAAGCCTGCTGGCCAAATGCTCAGCCTCACTCCAACACTGGATCGACCATGGCAGTTATTGAGCATAGATCTTGTAGGTCCACTACCTCGAACGACGGCCGGTTACTCCTTTATATTTTCGGTTTGTGACTGTTTCAGTAAATTTACACTTCTCTTTCCCCTACGCAAAGCAACTGGAAAGATAATTTCTTCGATTTTTGAGGATCAGGTGATCTTACTGTTCGGTGCTCCTAGAAGTATAATCACAGATAATGGCAAACAGTTCACTAGCGCAGTTTTCAAGTCCAAGTTAGAGGAGTATGGAGTAAAGATTCGTTATACTCCCAACTACCATCCTCAGAGTAACCCAGTAGAGAGAACCCATAGGGTCATAAAGACAATGCTTTCCGCATACGTAGCGGACAACCATCGCTTGTGGGACCGATATCTGCCCAAAGTTGCATCGGCGATCAGATCAGCAAAGCACGAGTCAACGGGACTTACCCCAAATTTCATCAACTTTGGACGTGAAATCCAATACAAAGGTAATCAACATAGACCTCAAACAACTCAAGGATTTGATGCGGAAAACAAGTCTAGAGCTCTAGAAAGGGTATTCCATGATGTGTCTCAACGACTGGGCAAAGCTTATGGGAAGAGTAGCAAACAATATAATTTACGCAGGAGACGTGATACATTCTCAGAGGGGCAGAATGTTTGGAAGCGCAATTACGTTATGTCTGATGCATCGAAGAAGTTTACAGCTAAGCTGGCTCACAGATATTCTGGACCCTTCGTTATCTCAAAAGTACTCTCGCCATGGTCCTATGAGCTTAAGACCCAAAATGATACTAAGGTCGGAATTTGGCATGCAAAAGATTTGAAAGCGCATCCTCCTGATGTCTTAACGGACGAGGAAGATCAAAATTGAGGTGGAAGGAAGTAGATCGCAAGGAAAGTTTTTCTTGGTAGAATAAAAACTTTTTTTTTGGTAAGGGGGGAGTTGTTACCGTTCATATTCCTTTTGTTTACCGCATTTTGTTTTTTTATATAGGTATTAATTTATTTAATGTTAAGCTCGAAATAAGACTTAGATAGGAACATAATATTTATTTTAAGCACTGTAAATAAGCACACGATATGAATATATCTCACATCAAGTTCTTCAGACCCAAGAAATAGGGGCCTCCTAGAACAAAGGGAAATAATTAGTTCAATAAATTCAGCAAAACACCCTGATCTTACCTTCCAGTCAGCGACCTCTATGAAGATATCCAATTATTTCACAGCTCCATATTCTTCTTCTTCTCAAGAGAAAGAACACTTCTCTATTATTTGCTTCCATCTCCAGTATCATTCATGATGGCCTTCTCATTCCCCTTCCGTGTCTTGAGACAATCGATCCCCCCCAGGTACCAACAGTTCCGTGTGAGAAACGAGACTGAAGGCATTTAAAATCTTAACCTCAGATAGAATAGATTCTCTGGTCCACGTGGTTGGAAGAGAACGTAGCGCAATTTCTGCGGATATATTATCTAAATTGTGAAAGTCGATACATTGGCGAAGGAAACGTAGTTTGTGGTGGAAGCCGGCTACACACTTCTTGTGGAAAATCCTTTTCTTCGACCTTTCACCCTCACGGAACCCGTGGGAAGATCATTTTCATCCAGACCGAGGCCATCCACCATCACAGGTATGTGTGGAATTTATAACACGCCTAGATACAGTGCCCCTTTCTTACACCGTACTACTTCTTACATTCCTGAACCGGTTATTTCTTCATAGGCCTCTTTATCTTTACCCTTCTCACCTGTGGAGTTGGTCATATTCATCCCCAACACCGCTAAGCTGGTAGGATCACATCAATCTGTTCCTTAAGTCCTATTCAAACCGTAGAAGCGGCTGGCAACGGTTTACCTGACGGATGCTGACCTGGAAGGTGGACCAGATAAGAAATACATAGATAAGCATAGACATAGTATTTGTTACCCTTCATATCCTCAACAGGAACTGGTAGACGTATACCACCATTCTTTTTTTTTTGAGTCATAAGTAAGGACATTCACTTCACTATTAAATTAACCCAGATTATAGAAATGTATATGATCATTCTTTCATAGTTAAGAACATACGTAACATTAAGTTTTATCCGAAAACGGTGTACCAATATCCAACAATTAAATAGATTAATACAATATAATCGATAATTTGAACCCTCCCGTCTGCACTGAGCTATGGGATTGTAAAATCTTTAAAGTAATCCTAGCTATCATATTGAAATAAAAGGGTTACAATCTTGAAATCTGAAAACAAGATTATTTCTAATTTTTAGCTCTTAACTTGGTCTAAAATATCTGTTTTCAACATTTTATGACTAAATAAGCTATAATATGTACAATCCACACATAAAAGTGCAGAAATTGAAAAGAAACTTGAAATCTGAAAACAAGATTATTTCTAATTTTTAGCTCTTAACTTGGTCTAAAATATCTGTTTTCAACATTTTATGACTAAATAAGCTATAATATGTCTAATCCACACATAAAAGTGAATAAATTGAACAAAAACTTGAAATCTGAAAACAAGATTATTTCTAATTTTTAGCTCTTAACTTGGTCTAAAATATCTGTTTTCAACATTGTATGACTACATAAGCTATAATATGTCTAATCCACACATAAAAGTGAATAAATTGAACAAAATCTTGAAATCTGAAAACAAGATTATTTCTAATTTTTAGCTCTTAACTTGGTCTAAAATATCTGTTTTCAACATTTTATGACTAAATAAGCTATAATATGTACAATCCACACATAAAAGTGCAGAAATTGAAAAGAAACTTGAAATCTGAAAACAAGATTATTTCTAATTTTTAGCTCTTAACTTGGTCTAAAATATCTGTTTTCAACATTTTATGACTAAATAAGCTATAATATGTCTAATCCACACATAAAAGTGAATAAATTGAACAAAAACTTGAAATCTGAAAACAAGATTATTTCTAATTTTTAGCTCTTAACTTGGTCTAAAATATCTGTTTTCAACATTTTATGACTAAATTAGCCATAATATGTCTTATCCACACATAAAAGTGAATAAATTGAACAAAATCTTGAAATCTGAAAACAAGATTATTTCTAATTTTTAGCTCTTAACTTGGTCTAAAATATCTGTTTTCAACATTTTATGAATAAATAAGCTATAATATGTACAATCCACACATAAAAGCGCAGAAATTGAAAAGAAACTTGAAATCTGAAAACAAGATTATTTCTAATTTTTAGCTCTTAACTTGGTCTAAAATATCTGTTTTCAACATTTTATGACTAAATAAGCTATAATATGTATAATCCACACATAAAAGTGAATAAATTGAACAAAAACTTGAAATCTGAAAACAAGATTATTTCTAATTTTTAGCTCTTAACTTGGTCTAAAATATCTGTTTTCAACATTTTATGACTAAATAAGCTCTAATATGTCTAATCCACACATAAAAGTGAATAAATTGAACAAAATCTTGAAATCTGAAAACAAGATTATTTCTAATTTTTAGCTTTTAACTTGGTCTAAAATATCTGTTTTCAACATTTTATGACTAAATAAGCTATAATATGTCTAATCCACACATAAAAGTGAATAAATTGAACAAAAACTTGAAATCTGAAAACAAGATTATTTCTAATTTTTAGCTCTTAACTTGGTCTAAAATATCTGTTTTCAACATTTTATGACTAAATAAGCTATAATATGTCTAATCCACACATAAAAGTGAATAAATTGAACAAAATCTTGAAATCTGAAAACAAGATTATTTCTAATTTTTAGCTCTTAACTTGGTCTAAAATATCTGTTTTCAACATTTTATGACTAAATAAGCTATAATATGTACAATCCACACATAAAAGTGCAGAAATTGAAAAGAAACTTGAAATCTGAAAACAAGATTATTTCCAATTTTTAGCTCTTAACTTGGTCTAAAATATCTGTTTTCAACATTTTATGACTAAATAAGCTATAATATGTCTAATCCACACATAAAAGTGAATAAATTGAACAAAAACTTGAAATCTGAAAACAAGATTATTTCTAATTTTTAGCTCTTAACTTGGTCTAAAATATCTGTTTTCAACATTTTATGACTAAATAAGCTATAATATGTCTAATCCACACATAAAAGTGAATAAATTGAACAAAATCTTGAAATCTGAAAACAAGATTATTTCTAATTTTTAGCTCTTAACTTGGTCTAAAATATCTGTTTTCAACATTTTATGACTAAATAAGCTATAATATGTACAATCCACACATAAAAGTGCAGAAATTGAAAAGAAACTTGAAATCTGAAAACAAGATTATTTCTAATTTTTAGCTCTTAACTTGGTCTAAAATATCTGTTTTCAACATTTTATGACTAAATAAGCTATAATATGTCTAATCCACACATAAAAGTGAATAAATTGAACAAAAACTTGAAATCTGAAAACAAGATTATTTCTAATTTTTAGCTCTTAACTTGGTCTAAAATATCTGTTTTCAACATTTTATGACTAAATAAGCTATAATATGTCTAATCCACACATAAAAGTGAATAAATTGAACAAAATCTTGAAATCTGAAAACAAGATTATTTCTAATTTTTAGCTCTTAACTTGGTCTAAAATATCTGTTTTCAACATTTTATGACTAAATAAGCTATAATATGTACAATCCACACATAAAAGTGCAGAAATTGAAAAGAAACTTGAAATCTGAAAACAAGATTATTTCTAATTTTTAGCTCTTAACTTGGTCTAAAATATCTGTTTTCAACATTTTATGACTAAATAAGCTATAATATGTCTAATCCACACATAAAAGTGAATAAATTGAACAAAAACTTGAAATCTGAAAACAAGATTATTTCTAATTTTTAGCTCTTAACTTGGTCTAAAATATCTGTTTTCAACATTTTATGACTAAATAAGCTATAATATGTCTAATCCACACATAAAAGTGAATAAATTGAACAAAATCTTGAAATCTGAAAACAAGATTATTTCTAATTTTTAGCTCTTAACTTTGTCTAAAATATCTGTTTTCAACATTTTATGACTAAATAAGCTACAATATGTACAATCCACACATAAAAGTGCAGAAATTGAAAAGAAACTTGAAATCTGAAAAAAAGATTATTTCTAATTTTTAGCTCTTAACTTGGTCTAAAATATCTGTTTTCAACATTTTATGACTAAATAAGCTATAATATGTACAATCCACACATAAAAGTGCAGAAATTGAAAAGAAACTTGAAATCTGAAAACAAGATTATTTCTAATTTTTAGCTCTTAACTTGGTCTAAAATATCTGTTTTCAACATTTTATGACTAAATAAGCTATAATATGTCTAATCCACACATAAAAGTGAATAAATTGAACAAAAACATGAAATCTGAAAACAAGATTATTTCTAAATTTTAGCTCTTAACTTGGTCTAAAATATCTGTTTTCAACATTTTATGACTAAATAAGCTATAATATGTCTCATCCACACATAAAAGTGAATAAATTGAACAAAATCTTGAAATCTGAAAACAAGATTATTTCTAATTTTTAGCTCTTAACTTGGTCTAAAATATCTGTTTTCAACATTTTATGACTAAATAAGCTATAATATGTACAATCCACACATAAAAGTGCAGAAATTGAAAAGAAACTTGAAATCTGAATACAAGATTTTTTCTAATTTTTAGCTCTTAACTTGGTCTAAAATATCTGTTTTCAACATTTTATGACTAAATAAGCGATAATATGTCTAATCCACACATAAAAGTGAATAAATTGAACGAAAACTTGAAATCTGAAAACAAGATTATTTCTAATTTTTAGCTCTTAACTTGGTCTAAGATATCTGTTTTCAACATTTTATGACTAAATAAGCTATAATATGTCTAATCCACACATAAAAGTGAATAAATTGAACAAAATCTTGAAATCTGAAAACAAGATTATTTCTAATTTTTAGCTCTTAACTTGGTCTAAAATATCTGTTTTCAACATTTTATGACTAAATAAGCTATAATATGTACAATCCACACATAAAAGTGCAGAAATTGAATAGAAACTTGAAATCTGAAAACAAGATTATTTCTAATTTTTAGCTCTTAACTTGGTCTAAAATATCTGTTTTCAACATTTTATGACTAAATAAGCTATAATATGTCTAATCCACACATAAAAGTGAATAAATTGAACAAAATCTTGAAATCTGAAAACAAGATTATTTCTAATTTTTAGCTCTTAACTTGGTCTAAAATATCTGTTTTCAACATTTTATGACTAAATAAGCTATAATATGTACAATCCACACATAAAAGTGCAGAAATTGAAAAGAAACTTGAAATCTGAAAACAAGATTATTTCTAATTTTTAGCTCTTAACTTGGTCTAAAATATCTGTTTTCAACATTTTATGACTAAATAAGCTATAATATGTCTAATCCACACATAAAAGTGAATACATTGAACAAAATCTTGAAATCTGAAAACAAGATTATTTCTAATTTTTAGCTCTTAACTTGGTCTAAAATATCTGTTTTCAACATTTTATGACTAAATAAGCTATAATATGTACAATCCACACATAAAAGTGCAGAAATTGAAAAGAAACTTGAAATCTGAAAACAAGATTATTTCTAATTTTTAGCTCTTAACTTGGTCTAAATTATCTGTTCTCAACATTTTATGACTAAATAAGCTATAATATGTCTAATCCACACATAAAAGTGAATAAATTGAACAAAATCTTGAAATCTGAAAACAAGATTATTTCTAATTTTTAGCTCTTAACTTGGTCTAAAATATCTGTTTTCAACATTTTATGACTAAATAAGCTATAATATGTACAATCCACACATAAAAGTGCAGAAATTGAAAAGAAACTTGAAATCTGAAAACAAGATTATTTCTAATTTTTAGCTCTTAACTTGGTCTAAAATATCTGTTTTCAACATTTTATGACTAAATAAGCTATAATATGTCTAATCCACACATAAAAGTGAATAAATTGAACAAAAACTTGAAATCTGAAAACAAGATTATTTCTAATTTTTAGCTCTTAACTTGGTCTAAAATATCTGTTTTCAACATTTTATGACTAAATAAGCTATAATATGTCTAATCCACACATAAAAGTGAATAAATTGAACAAAATCTTGAAATCTGAAAACAAGATTATTTCTAATTTTTAGCTCTTAACTTGGTCTAAAATATCTGTTTTCAACATTTTATGACTAAATAAGCTATAATATGTACAATCCACACATAAAAGTGCAGAAATTGAAAAGAAACTTGAAATCTGAAAACAAGATTATTTCTAATTTTTAGCTCTTAACTTGGTCTAAAATATCTGTTTTCAACATTTTATGACTAAATAAGCTATAATATGTCTAATCCACACATAAAAGTGCAGAAATTGAAAAGAAACTTGAAATCTGAAAACAAGATTATTTCTAATTTTTAGCTCTTAACTTGGTCTAAAATATCTGTTTTCAACATTTTAAGACTAAATAAGATATAATATGTCTAATCCACACATAAAAGTGAATAAATTGAACAAAATCTTGAAATCTGAAAACAAGATTATTTCTAATTTTTAGCTCTTAACTTGGTCTTAAATATCTGTTTTCAACATTTTATGACTAAATAAGCTATAAAATGTACAATCCACACATAAAAGTGCAGAAATTGAAAAGAAACTTGAAATCTGAAAACAAGATTATTTCTAATTTTTAGCTCTTAACTTGGTCTAAAATATCTGTTTTCAACATTTTATGACTAAATAAGCTATAATATGTCTAATCCACACATAAAAGTGAATAAATTGAACAAAAACTTGAAATCTGAAAACAAGATTATTTCTAATTTTTAGCTCTTAACTTGGTCTAAAATATCTGTTTTCAACATTTTATGACTAAATAAGCTATAATATGTCTAATCCACACATAAAAGTGAATAAATTGAACAAAATCTTGAAATCTGATAACAAGATTATTTCTAATTTTTAGCTCTTAACTTGGTCTAAAATATCTGTTTTCAACATTTTATGACTAAATAAGCTATAATATGTACAATCCACACATAAAAGTGCAGAAATTGAAAAGAAACTTGAAATCTGAAAACAAGATTATTTCTAATTTTTAGCTCTTAACTTGGTCTAAAATATCTGTTTTCAACATTTTATGACTAAATAAGCTATAATATGTACAATCCACACATAAAAGTGCAGAAATTGAAAAGAAACTTGAAATCTGAAAACAAGATTATTTCTAATTTTTAGCTCTTAACTTGGTCTAAAATATCTGTTTTCAACATTTGATCACTAAATAAGCTATAATATGTCTAATCCACACATAAAAGTGAATAAATTGAACAAAAACTTGAAATCTGAAAACAAGATTATTTCTAATTTTTAGCTCTTAACTTGGTCTAAAATATCTGTTTTCAACATTTTATGACTAAATAAGCTATAATATGTCTAATCCACACATAAAAGAGAATAAATTGAACAAAATCTTGAAATCTGAAAACAAGATTATTTCTAATTTTTAGCTCTTAACTTGGTCTAAAATATCTGTTTTCAACATTTTATGACTAAATAAGCTATAATATGTACAATCCACACATAAAAGTGCAGAAATTGAAAAGAAACTTGAAATCTGAAAACAAGATTATTTCTAATTTTTAGCTCTTAACTTGGTCTAAAATATCTGTTTTCAACATTTTATGACTAAATAAGCTATAATATGTCTAATCCACACATAAAAGTGAATAAATTGAACAAAAACTTGAAATCTGAAAACAAGATTATTTCTAATTTTTAGCTCTTAACTTGGTCTAAAATATCTGTTTTCAACATTTTATGACTAAATAAGCTATAATATGTCTAATCCACACATAAAAGTGAATAAATTGAACAAAATCTTGAAATCTGAAAACAAGATTATTTCTAATTTTTAGCTCTTAACTTGGTCTAAAATATCTGTTTTCAACATTTTATGACTAAATAAGCTATAATATGTACAATCCACACATAAAAGTGCAGAAATTGAAAAGAAACTTGAAATCTGAAAACAAGATTATTTCTAATTTTTAGCTCTTAACTTGGTCTAAAATATCTGTTTTCAACATTTTATGACTAAATAAGCTATAATATGTGTAATCCACACATAAAAGTGAATAAATTGAACAAAAACTTGAAATCTGAAAACAAGATTATTTCTAATTTTTAGCTCTTAACTTGGTCTAAAATATCTGTTTTCAACATTTTATGACTAAATAAGCTATAATATGTCTAATCCACACATAAAAGTGAATAAATTGAACAAAAACTTGAAATCTGAAAACAAGATTATTTCTAATCTTTAGCTCTTAACTTGGTCTAAAATATCTGTTTTCAACATTTTATGACTAAATAAGCTATAATATGTCTAATCCACACATAAAAGTGAATAAATTGAACAAAATCTTGAAATCTGAAAACAAGATTATTTCTAATTTTTAGCTCTTAACTTGGTCTAAAATATCTGTTTTCAACATTTTATGACTAAATAAGCTATAATATGTACAATCCACACATAAAAGTGCAGAAATTGAAAAGAAACTTGAAATCTGAAAACAAGATTATTTCTAATTTTTAGCTCTTAACTTGGTCTAAAATATCTGTTTTCAACATTTTATGACTAAATAAGCTATAATATGTCTAATCCACACATAAAAGTGAATAAATTGAACAAAAACTTGAAATCTGAAAACAAGATTATTTCTAATTTTTAGCTCTTAACTTGGTCTAAAATAACTGTTTTCAACATTTTATGACTAAATAAGCTATAATATGTCTAATCCACACATAAAAGTGAATAAATTGAACAAAATCTTGAAATCTGAAAACAAGATTATTTCTAATTTTTAGCTCTTAACTTGGTCTAGAATATCTGTTTTCAGCATTTTATGACTGAATAAGCTATAATATGTACAATCCACACATAAAAGTGCAGAAATTGAAAAGAAACTTGAAATCTGGAAACAAGATTATTTCTAATTTTTAGCTCTTAACTTGGTCTAAAATATCTGTTTTCAACATTTTATGACTAAATAAGCTATAATATGTCTAATCCACACATAAAAGTGAATAAATTGAACAAAAACTTGAAATCTGAAAACAAGATTATTTCTAATTTTTAGCTCTTGGTCTAAAATATCTGTTTTCAACATTTTATGACTAAATAAGCTATAATATGTCTAATCCACACATAAAAGTGAATAAATTGAACAAAATCTTGAAATCTGAAAACAAGATTATTTCTAATTTTTAGCTCTTAACTTGGTCTAAAATATCTGTTTTCAACATTTTATGACTAAATAAGCTATAATATGTCTAATCCACACATAAAAGTGAATAATTTGAACAAAAACTTGAGATCTGAAAACAAGATTATTTCTAATTTTTAGCTCCTAACTTGGTCTAAAATATCTGTTTTCAACATTTTATGACTAAATAAGCTATAATATGTCTAATCCACACATAAAAGTGAATAAATTGAACAAAATCTTGAAATCTGAAAACAAGATTATTTCTAATTTTTAGCTCTTAACTTGGTCTAAAATATCTGTTTTCAACATTTTATGACTAAATAAGCTATAATATGTACAATCCACACATAAAAGTGCAGAAATTGAAAAGAAACTTGAAATCTGAAAACAAGATTATTTCTAATTTTTAGCTCTTAACTTGGTCTAAAATATCTGTTTTCAACATTTTATGACTAAATAAGCTATAATATGTCTAATCCACACATAAAAGTGAATAAATTGAACAAAAACTTGAAATCTGAAAACAAGATTATTTCTAATTTTTAGCTCTTAACTTGGTCTAAAATATCTGTTTTCAACATTTTAAGACTAAATAAGATATAATATGTCTAATCCACACATAAAAGTGAATAAATTGAACAAAATCTTGAAATCTGAAAACAAGATTATTTCTAATTTTTAGCTCTTAACTTGGTCTTAAATATCTGTTTTCAACATTTTATGACTAAATAAGCTATAATATGTACAATCCACACATAAAAGTGCAGAAATTGAAAAGAAACTTGAAATCTGAAAACAAGATTATTTCTAATTTTTAGCTCTTAACTTGGTCTAAAATATCTGTTTTCAACATTTTATGACTAAATAAGCTATAATATGTCTAATCCACACATAAAAGTGAATAAATTGAACAAAAACTTGAAATCTGAAAACAAGATTATTTCTAATTTTTAGCTCTTAACTTGGTCTAAAATATCTGTTTTCAACATTTTATGACTAAATAAGCTATAATATGTCTAATCCACACATAAAAGTGAATAAATTGAACAAAATCTTGAAATCTGATAACAAGATTATTTCTAATTTTTAGCTCTTAACTTGGTCTAAAATATCTGTTTTCAACATTTTATGACTAAATAAGCTATAATATGTACAATCCACACATAAAAGTGCAGAAATTGAAAAGAAACTTGAAATCTGAAAACAAGATTATTTCTAATTTATAGCTCTTAACTTGGTCTAAAATATCTGTTTTCAACATTTTATGACTAAATAAGCTATAATATGTACAATCCAC
>CAUEHI010000101.1:0-10000 GCA_958507055.1 Crioceris asparagi
ACCACACCCTCACCCCACACCTCACCCCCACCATCCCATCACCATCCCCACCCCCTCACCCTCACCATCACCCCATCACCAACACCATCACCATCACCCACACCATCCCCCACCCCCACCCCACCCATCACCCTCACCACACCCATCACCACACCATCCCCATCACCATCACCATCACCATCACCATCACCATCACCATCACCATCACCATCACCATCACCATCACCATCACCATCACCATCACCATCACCATCACCATCACCATCACCATCACCATCACCATCACCATCACCATCACCATCACCATCACCATCACCATCACCATCACCATCACCATCACCATCACCATCACCATCACCATCACCATCACCATCACCATCACCATCACCATCACCATCACCATCACCATCACCATCACCATCACCATCACCATCACCATCACCATCACCATCACCATCACCATCACCATCACCATCACCATCACCATCACCATCACCATCACCATCACCATCACCATCACCATCACCATCACCATCACCATCACCATCACCATCACCATCACCATCACCATCACCATCACCATCACCATCACCATCACCATCACCATCACCATCACCATCACCATCACCATCACCATCACCATCACCATCACCATCACCATCACCATCACCATCACCATCACCATCACCATCACCATCACCATCACCATCACCATCACCATCACCATCACCATCACCATCACCATCACCATCACCATCACCATCACCATCACCATCACCATCACCATCACCATCACCATCACCATCACCATCACCATCACCATCACCATCACCATCACCATCACCATCACCATCACCATCACCATCACCATCACCATCACCATCACCATCACCATCACCATCACCATCACCATCACCATCACCATCACCATCACCATCACCATCACCATCACCATCACCATCACCATCACCATCACCATCACCATCACCATCACCATCACCATCACCATCACCATCACCATCACCATCACCATCACCATCACCATCACCATCACCATCACCATCACCATCACCATCACCATCACCATCACCATCACCATCACCATCACCATCACCATCACCATCACCATCACCATCACCATCACCATCACCATCACCATCACCATCACCATCACCATCACCATCACCATCACCATCACCATCACCATCACCATCACCATCACCATCACCATCACCATCACCATCACCATCACCATCACCATCACCATCACCATCACCATCACCATCACCATCACCATCACCATCACCATCACCATCACCATCACCATCACCATCACCATCACCATCACCATCACCATCACCATCACCATCACCATCACCATCACCATCACCATCACCATCACCATCACCATCACCATCACCATCACCATCACCATCACCATCACCATCACCATCACCATCACCATCACCATCACCATCACCATCACCATCACCATCACCATCACCATCACCATCACCATCACCATCACCATCACCATCACCATCACCATCACCATCACCATCACCATCACCATCACCATCACCATCACCATCACCATCACCATCACCATCACCATCACCATCACCATCACCATCACCATCACCATCACCATCACCATCACCATCACCATCACCATCACCATCACCATCACCATCACCATCACCATCACCATCACCATCACCATCACCATCACCATCACCATCACCATCACCATCACCATCACCATCACCATCACCATCACCATCACCATCACCATCACCATCACCATCACCATCACCATCACCATCACCATCACCATCACCATCACCATCACCATCACCATCACCATCACCATCACCATCACCATCACCATCACCATCACCATCACCATCACCATCACCATCACCATCACCATCACCATCACCATCACCATCACCATCACCATCACCATCACCATCACCATCACCATCACCATCACCATCACCATCACCATCACCATCACCATCACCATCACCATCACCATCACCATCACCATCACCATCACCATCACCATCACCATCACCATCACCATCACCATCACCATCACCATCACCATCACCATCACCATCACCATCACCATCACCATCACCATCACCATCACCATCACCATCACCATCACCATCACCATCACCATCACCATCACCATCACCATCACCATCACCATCACCATCACCATCACCATCACCATCACCATCACCATCACCATCACCATCACCATCACCATCACCATCACCATCACCATCACCATCACCATCACCATCACCATCACCATCACCATCACCATCACCATCACCATCACCATCACCATCACCATCACCATCACCATCACCATCACCATCACCATCACCATCACCATCACCATCACCATCACCATCACCATCACCATCACCATCACCATCACCATCACCATCACCATCACCATCACCATCACCATCACCATCACCATCACCATCACCATCACCATCACCATCACCATCACCATCACCATCACCATCACCATCACCATCACCATCACCATCACCATCACCATCACCATCACCATCACCATCACCATCACCATCACCATCACCATCACCATCACCATCACCATCACCATCACCATCACCATCACCATCACCATCACCATCACCATCACCATCACCATCACCATCACCATCACCATCACCATCACCATCACCATCACCATCACCATCACCATCACCATCACCATCACCATCACCATCACCATCACCATCACCATCACCATCACCATCACCATCACCATCACCATCACCATCACCATCACCATCACCATCACCATCACCATCACCATCACCATCACCATCACCATCACCATCACCATCACCATCACCATCACCATCACCATCACCATCACCATCACCATCACCATCACCATCACCATCACCATCACCATCACCATCACCATCACCATCACCATCACCATCACCATCACCATCACCATCACCATCACCATCACCATCACCATCACCATCACCATCACCATCACCATCACCATCACCATCACCATCACCATCACCATCACCATCACCATCACCATCACCATCACCATCACCATCACCATCACCATCACCATCACCATCACCATCACCATCACCATCACCATCACCATCACCATCACCATCACCATCACCATCACCATCACCATCACCATCACCATCACCATCACCATCACCATCACCATCACCATCACCATCACCATCACCATCACCATCACCATCACCATCACCATCACCATCACCATCACCATCACCATCACCATCACCATCACCATCACCATCACCATCACCATCACCATCACCATCACCATCACCATCACCATCACCATCACCATCACCATCACCATCACCATCACCATCACCATCACCATCACCATCACCATCACCATCACCATCACCATCACCATCACCATCACCATCACCATCACCATCACCATCACCATCACCATCACCATCACCATCACCATCACCATCACCATCACCATCACCATCACCATCACCATCACCATCACCATCACCATCACCATCACCATCACCATCACCATCACCATCACCATCACCATCACCATCACCATCACCATCACCATCACCATCACCATCACCATCACCATCACCATCACCATCACCATCACCATCACCATCACCATCACCATCACCATCACCATCACCATCACCATCACCATCACCATCACCATCACCATCACCATCACCATCACCATCACCATCACCATCACCATCACCATCACCATCACCATCACCATCACCATCACCATCACCATCACCATCACCATCACCATCACCATCACCATCACCATCACCATCACCATCACCATCACCATCACCATCACCATCACCATCACCATCACCATCACCATCACCATCACCATCACCATCACCATCACCATCACCATCACCATCACCATCACCATCACCATCACCATCACCATCACCATCACCATCACCATCACCATCACCATCACCATCACCATCACCATCACCATCACCATCACCATCACCATCACCATCACCATCACCATCACCATCACCATCACCATCACCATCACCATCACCATCACCATCACCATCACCATCACCATCACCATCACCATCACCATCACCATCACCATCACCATCACCATCACCATCACCATCACCATCACCATCACCATCACCATCACCATCACCATCACCATCACCATCACCATCACCATCACCATCACCATCACCATCACCATCACCATCACCATCACCATCACCATCACCATCACCATCACCATCACCATCACCATCACCATCACCATCACCATCACCATCACCATCACCATCACCATCACCATCACCATCACCATCACCATCACCATCACCATCACCATCACCATCACCATCACCATCACCATCACCATCACCATCACCATCACCATCACCATCACCATCACCATCACCATCACCATCACCATCACCATCACCATCACCATCACCATCACCATCACCATCACCATCACCATCACCATCACCATCACCATCACCATCACCATCACCATCACCATCACCATCACCATCACCATCACCATCACCATCACCATCACCATCACCATCACCATCACCATCACCATCACCATCACCATCACCATCACCATCACCATCACCATCACCATCACCATCACCATCACCATCACCATCACCATCACCATCACCATCACCATCACCATCACCATCACCATCACCATCACCATCACCATCACCATCACCATCACCATCACCATCACCATCACCATCACCATCACCATCACCATCACCATCACCATCACCATCACCATCACCATCACCATCACCATCACCATCACCATCACCATCACCATCACCATCACCATCACCATCACCATCACCATCACCATCACCATCACCATCACCATCACCATCACCATCACCATCACCATCACCATCACCATCACCATCACCATCACCATCACCATCACCATCACCATCACCATCACCATCACCATCACCATCACCATCACCATCACCATCACCATCACCATCACCATCACCATCACCATCACCATCACCATCACCATCACCATCACCATCACCATCACCATCACCATCACCATCACCATCACCATCACCATCACCATCACCATCACCATCACCATCACCATCACCATCACCATCACCATCACCATCACCATCACCATCACCATCACCATCACCATCACCATCACCATCACCATCACCATCACCATCACCATCACCATCACCATCACCATCACCATCACCATCACCATCACCATCACCATCACCATCACCATCACCATCACCATCACCATCACCATCACCATCACCATCACCATCACCATCACCATCACCATCACCATCACCATCACCATCACCATCACCATCACCATCACCATCACCATCACCATCACCATCACCATCACCATCACCATCACCATCACCATCACCATCACCATCACCATCACCATCACCATCACCATCACCATCACCATCACCATCACCATCACCATCACCATCACCATCACCATCACCATCACCATCACCATCACCATCACCATCACCATCACCATCACCATCACCATCACCATCACCATCACCATCACCATCACCATCACCATCACCATCACCATCACCATCACCATCACCATCACCATCACCATCACCATCACCATCACCATCACCATCACCATCACCATCACCATCACCATCACCATCACCATCACCATCACCATCACCATCACCATCACCATCACCATCACCATCACCATCACCATCACCATCACCATCACCATCACCATCACCATCACCATCACCATCACCATCACCATCACCATCACCATCACCATCACCATCACCATCACCATCACCATCACCATCACCATCACCATCACCATCACCATCACCATCACCATCACCATCATCATCACCATCACCATCACCATCACCATCACCATCACCATCACCTTCACCATCACCATCACCATCACCATCACCATCACCATCACCATCACCATCACCATCACCATCACCATCACCATCACCATCACCATCACCATCACCATCACCATCACCATCACCATCACCATCACCATCACCATCACCATCACCATCACCATCACCATCACCATCACCATCACCATCACCATCACCATCACCATCACCATCACCATCACCATCACCATCACCATCACCATCACCATCACCATCACCATCACCATCACCATCACCATCACCATCACCATCACCATCACCATCACCATCACCATCACCATCACCATCACCATCACCATCACCATCACCATCACCATCACCATCACCATCACCATCACCATCACCATCACCATCACCATCACCATCACCATCACCATCACCATCACCATCACCATCACCATCACCATCACCATCACCATCACCATCACCATCACCATCACCATCACCATCACCATCACCATCACCATCACCATCACCATCACCATCACCATCACCATCACCATCACCATCACCATCACCATCACCATCACCATCACCATCACCATCACCATCACCATCACCATCACCATCACCATCACCATCACCATCACCATCACCATCACCATCACCATCACCATCACCATCACCATCACCATCACCATCACCATCACCATCACCATCACCATCACCATCACCATCACCATCACCATCACCATCACCATCACCATCACCATCACCATCACCATCACCATCACCATCACCATCACCATCACCATCACCATCACCATCACCATCACCATCACCATCACCATCACCATCACCATCACCATCACCATCACCATCACCATCACCATCACCATCACCATCACCATCACCATCACCATCACCATCACCATCACCATCACCATCACCATCACCATCACCATCACCATCACCATCACCATCACCATCACCATCACCATCACCATCACCATCACCATCACCATCACCATCACCATCACCATCACCATCACCATCACCATCACCATCACCATCACCATCACCATCACCATCACCATCACCATCACCATCACCATCACCATCACCATCACCATCACCATCACCATCACCATCACCATCACCATCACCATCACCATCACCATCACCATCACCATCACCATCACCATCACCATCACCATCACCATCACCATCACCATCACCATCACCATCACCATCACCATCACCATCACCATCACCATCACCATCACCATCACCATCACCATCACCATCACCATCACCATCACCATCACCATCACCATCACCATCACCATCACCATCACCATCACCATCACCATCACCATCACCATCACCATCACCATCACCATCACCATCACCATCACCATCACCATCACCATCACCATCACCATCACCATCACCATCACCATCACCATCACCATCACCATCACCATCACCATCACCATCACCATCACCATCACCATCACCATCACCATCACCATCACCATCACCATCACCATCACCATCACCATCACCATCACCATCACCATCACCATCACCATCACCATCACCATCACCATCACCATCACCATCACCATCACCATCACCATCACCATCACCATCACCATCACCATCACCATCACCATCACCATCACCATCACCATCACCATCACCATCACCATCACCATCACCATCACCATCACCATCACCATCACCATCACCATCACCATCACCATCACCATCACCATCACCATCACCATCACCATCACCATCACCATCACCATCACCATCACCATCACCATCACCATCACCATCACCATCACCATCACCATCACCATCACCATCACCATCACCATCACCATCACCATCACCATCACCATCACCATCACCATCACCATCACCATCACCATCACCATCACCATCACCATCACCATCACCATCACCATCACCATCACCATCACCATCACCATCACCATCACCATCACCATCACCATCACCATCACCATCACCATCACCATCACCATCACCATCACCATCACCATCACCATCACCATCACCATCACCATCACCATCACCATCACCATCACCATCACCATCACCATCACCATCACCATCACCATCACCATCACCATCACCATCACCATCACCATCACCATCACCATCACCATCACCATCACCATCACCATCACCATCACCATCACCATCACCATCACCATCACCATCACCATCACCATCACCATCACCATCACCATCACCATCACCATCACCATCACCATCACCATCACCATCACCATCACCATCACCATCACCATCACCATCACCATCACCATCACCATCACCATCACCATCACCATCACCATCACCATCACCATCACCATCACCATCACCATCACCATCACCATCACCATCACCATCACCATCACCATCACCATCACCATCACCATCACCATCACCATCACCATCACCATCACCATCACCATCACCATCACCATCACCATCACCATCACCATCACCATCACCATCACCATCACCATCACCATCACCATCACCATCACCATCACCATCACCATCACCATCACCATCACCATCACCATCACCATCACCATCACCATCACCATCACCATCACCATCACCATCACCATCACCATCACCATCACCATCACCATCACCATCACCATCACCATCACCATCACCATCACCATCACCATCACCATCACCATCACCATCACCATCACCATCACCATCACCATCACCATCACCATCACCATCACCATCACCATCACCATCACCATCACCATCACCATCACCATCACCATCACCATCACCATCACCATCACCATCACCATCACCATCACCATCACCATCACCATCACCATCACCATCACCATCACCATCACCATCACCATCACCATCACCATCACCATCACCATCACCATCACCATCACCATCACCATCACCATCACCATCACCATCACCATCACCATCACCATCACCATCACCATCACCATCACCATCACCATCACCATCACCATCACCATCACCATCACCATCACCATCACCATCACCATCACCATCACCATCACCATCACCATCACCATCACCATCACCATCACCATCACCATCACCATCACCATCACCATCACCATCACCATCACCATCACCATCACCATCACCATCACCATCACCATCACCATCACCATCACCATCACCATCACCATCAACATCACCATCACCATCACATCACCATCACCATCACCATCACCATCACCATCACCATCACCATCACCATCACCATCACCATCACCATCACCATCACCATCACCATCACCATCACCATCACCATCACCATCACCATCACCATCACCATCACCATCCATCACCATCACCATTACCATCACCATCACCATCACCATCACCATCACCATCACCATCACCATCACCATCACCATCACCATCACCATCACCATCACCATCACCATCACCATCACCATCACCATCACCATCACCATCACCATCACCATCACCATCACCATCACCATCACCATCACCATCACCATCACCATCACCATCACCATCACCATCACCATCACCATCACCATCACCATCACCATCACCATCACCATCACCATCACCATCACCATCACCATCACCATCACCATCACCATCACCATCACCATCACCATCACCATCACCATCACCATCACCATCACCATCACCATCACCATCACCATCACCTCACACCATCACCATCACCATCACCATCACCATCACCATCACCATCACCATCACCATCACCATCACCATCACCATCACCATCACCATCACCATCACCATCACCATCACCATCACCATCACCATCACCATCACCATCACCATCACCATCACCATCACCATCACCATCACCATCACCATCACCATCACCATCACCATCACCATCACCATCACCA
>CAUEHI010000101.1:15000-67500 GCA_958507055.1 Crioceris asparagi
ACATATTATAACTTATTTAGTCATAGAATTCTGAAAAAAGACATTTTAGACCAAGTAAAGAGCTAAAAATTATAAATAATCTTATTCTCCGATTTTAAGTTTTTGTTTAATTTCTGCTCTTTTATGTGTTAAATGGACATATTATAACTTATTTAGTCATAAAATTCTGAAAATAGATATTTTAGACCAAGTTAAGAGCTAAAGAAATAATCTTTTTTTCCGATTTCATGTTTTTGCTCAATTTCTGCACATTTATGTGTGGATTGGACATATTATAACTTATTTAGTCATAAAATGTTGAAAACAGACATTTTAGACCAAGTTATGAGCTAAAAGTATGAAATAATCTTATTTTCCGATTTTAAGTTTTTGTTCAATTTCTGTACTTTTATGTGTGGATTGGACATATTATAAATTATTTAGTCATGAAATGTTGAAAACAGACATTTTAGACCAAGTTATGAGCTAAAAGTATGAAATAATCTTATTATCCGATTTAAAGTTTTTTTCAATTTCTGCACTTTTATGTGTGAATTGGACATAATATAACTTATTTAGTCATGAAATGCTGAAAACGGACTTTTTAAACCAAATAAAGAGCTAAAAATTATAAATAATCTTATATTCCGATTTTAAGTTTTTGTTCAATTTCTGCACTTTTATGTGTGGATTGGACATATTATAACATAAAATGTCGAAAACAAACATTTTAGACCAAGTTATGAGCTAAAAATATGAAATAATCTTATTCTCCGATTTTAAGTTTTTGTTTAATTTCTGCACTTTTATGTGTGAATTGGACATATTATAACTTATTTAGTCATAAAATTCTGAAAATAGACATTAGAGACCAAGTTAAGAGCTAAATATTAGAAATAATCTTATTTTCCGTTTTTAAGTTTTTGCTCAATTTCTGCACTTTTATGTGTGGTTAGGACATATTATATATTATTTAGTCATAAAATGTTGAAAACAGACATATTAGACCAAGTTATGAACTAAAAATATGAAATAATATTATTTTCCGATTTTAAGTTTTTGTTCAATTTCTGCACTTTTATGTGTGAATTGGACATATTATAACTTATTTAGTCATAAAATTCTGAAAATAGACATTAGAGACCAAGTTAAGAGCTAAATATTAGAAATAATCTTATATTCCGATTTTAAGTTTTTGTTCAATTTCTACACTTTTATGTGTGGATTGGACATATTATAACTTATTTAGTGATAAAACTCTGAAAATAGACATATTAGACCGAGTTATAAGCTAAAAATTAGAAATAATCTTATTTTCCGATTTCAAGTTTTTGTTCAATTTCTGCAATTTTATGTGAGGATTAGACATATTATAACTTATTTATTCATAAAATGTCGAAAACAAACATTTTAGACCAAGTTATGAGCTAAAAATATGAAATAATCTTATTTTCCGATTTTAAGTTTTTGTTCAATTTCTGCACATTTATGTGTGAACTGGACATATTATAACTTATTTAGTCATAGAATTCTGAAAAAAGACATTTTAGACCAAGTAAAGAGCTAAAAATTATAAATAATCTTATTCTCCGATTTTAAGTTTTTGTTCAATTTCTGCTCTTTTATGTGTTAATTGGACATATTATAACTTATTTGGTCATAAAATTCTGAAAATAGATATTTTAGACCAAGTTAAGAGCTAAAGAAATAATCTTTTTTTCCGATTTCATGTTTTTGCTCAATTTCTGCACTTTTATGTGTGGATTGGACATATTATAACTTATTTAGTCATAAAATGTTGAAAACAGACATTTTAGACCAAGTTATGAGCTAAAAGTATGAAATAATCTTATTTTCCGATCTAAAGTTTTTATCAATTTCTGCACTTTGAAAAAAAAATAGAAGGAATTATCCGATCGCGATGAAATTTCATACACTTATTAAAGAAAATAGAGCAATCAAGAATGTTTTTTCCAATTTTGAATATCTTTTTTCGTTTTTGAGATATTAAAAGTCATATTGTAGAAGTGTGCAGGAAGCAAGCTTATTTTCGACCAGTGATGAGCTACCAGAAATATTAGAGATAGAGCCCTAGTATGAGTGAATGAAAGTTTAAGAAATGTCCAAATAATGTTTTGAAAAAAAAAATAAACCCTCTAGGACCTACCATAACCGAGATATAAAATTTCAAATTCGAACGTTTTTTACTTGATTGAAACTTGTGATAAAATTCAGAAATTTCATCCCTCAAATTTAAACGCTCGTAGCGCCCTTATTAAAGGGATATTTGAGAAAAAACTTAGCTTATAACACGACAGATTTTGTCAGCTTTGTAATGGATTAAAAAATTCTGAGATATTTTCATGGCTTCATAGATTGATTGAATGTCCCGTTTGAGCATGTTTTTCGCACCGAAAATTTACACCCTCCCAGTTATTCCGGAACGTGGCGGTTCCTATGGAATTCGCGCAGCCGACGATGTTTTATGTTTAATCCCATCGTTGAGGCTATCTTTAAGCTTTTGAATTTTTTCGATATCTCTTTTCGTTCTCTAAGAAAAAATAATTGTATTTTTTTTCAACCCTCTATATTTAGAAAATGGCAAGAGATGAAGAATTCGTAACCGAATAGTCATCTGCTCCCTACCTCAAAGAACATTTAAAAAAAAATTCAAAAAAATTCATTCAACACAAACCGAGAAAAACCGAAATGAATATCCACCTCCTTAATTTCCATATGCTTTTAGTATGAATTGGACATATTATAACTTAATTAGTGATAAAACTCTGAAAATAGACATTTTAGACCGAGTTATGAGCTAAAAATAAGAAAAAATCTTATTTTCCGATTTTAAGTTTTTGCTCAAATTCTGCACTTTTATGTGTGGTTTGGAAATATTATATATTATTTAGTAATAAAATGTTGAAAACAGACATATTAGACCAAGTTATGAGCTAAAAATATGAAATAATCTTATTTTCCGATTTTAAGTTTTTGTTCAATTTCTGTACTTTTATGTGTGGATTGGACATATTATAAATTATTTAGTCATGAAATGTTGAAAACAGACATTTTAGACCAAGTTATGAGCTAAAAGTATGAAATAATCTTATTATCCGATTTAAAGTTTTTTTCAATTTCTGCACTTTTATGTGTGAATTGGACATAATATAACTTATTTAGTCATGAAATGCTGAAAACGGACTTTTTAAACCAAATAAAGAGCTAAAAATTATAAATAATCTTATATTCCGATTTTAAGTTTTTGTTCAATTTCTGCACTTTTATGTGTGGATTGGACATATTATAACATAAAATGTCGAAAACAAACATTTTAGACCAAGTTATGAGCTAAAAATATGAAATAATCTTATTCTCCGATTTTAAGTTTTTGTTTAATTTCTGCACTTTTATGTGTGAATTGGACATATTATAACTTATTTAGTCATAAAATTCTGAAAATAGACATTAGAGACCAAGTTAAGAGCTAAATATTAGAAATAATCTTATTTTCCGTTTTTAAGTTTTTGCTCAATTTCTGCACTTTTATGTGTGGTTAGGACATATTATATATTATTTAGTCATAAAATGTTGAAAACAGACATATTAGACCAAGTTATGAACTAAAAATATGAAATAATATTATTTTCCGATTTTAAGTTTTTGTTCAATTTCTGCACTTTTATGTGTGAATTGGACATATTATAACTTATTTAGTCATAAAATTCTGAAAATAGACATTAGAGACCAAGTTAAGAGCTAAATATTAGAAATAATCTTATATTCCGATTTTAAGTTTTTGTTCAATTTCTACACTTTTATGTGTGGATTGGACATATTATAACTTATTTAGTGATAAAACTCTGAAAATAGACATATTAGACCGAGTTATAAGCTAAAAATTAGAAATAATCTTATTTTCCGATTTCAAGTTTTTGTTCAATTTCTGCAATTTTATGTGAGGATTAGACATATTATAACTTATTTATTCATAAAATGTCGAAAACAAACATTTTAGACCAAGTTATGAGCTAAAAATATGAAATAATCTTATTTTCCGATTTTAAGTTTTTGTTCAATTTCTGCACATTTATGTGTGAACTGGACATATTATAACTTATTTAGTCATAGAATTCTGAAAAAAGACATTTTAGACCAAGTAAAGAGCTAAAAATTATAAATAATCTTATTCTCCGATTTTAAGTTTTTGTTCAATTTCTGCTCTTTTATGTGTTAATTGGACATATTATAACTTATTTGGTCATAAAATTCTGAAAATAGATATTTTAGACCAAGTTAAGAGCTAAAGAAATAATCTTTTTTTCCGATTTCATGTTTTTGCTCAATTTCTGCACTTTTATGTGTGGATTGGACATATTATAACTTATTTAGTCATAAAATGTTGAAAACAGACATTTTAGACCAAGTTATGAGCTAAAAGTATGAAATAATCTTATTTTCCGATCTAAAGTTTTTATCAATTTCTGCACTTTGAAAAAAAAATAGAAGGAATTATCCGATCGCGATGAAATTTCATACACTTATTAAAGAAAATAGAGCAATCAAGAATGTTTTTTCCAATTTTGAATATCTTTTTTCGTTTTTGAGATATTAAAAGTCATATTGTAGAAGTGTGCAGGAAGCAAGCTTATTTTCGACCAGTGATGAGCTACCAGAAATATTAGAGATAGAGCCCTAGTATGAGTGAATGAAAGTTTAAGAAATGTCCAAATAATGTTTTGAAAAAAAAAATAAACCCTCTAGGACCTACCATAACCGAGATATAAAATTTCAAATTCGAACGTTTTTTACTTGATTGAAACTTGTGATAAAATTCAGAAATTTCATCCCTCAAATTTAAACGCTCGTAGCGCCCTTATTAAAGGGATATTTGAGAAAAAACTTAGCTTATAACACGACAGATTTTGTCAGCTTTGTAATGGATTAAAAAATTCTGAGATATTTTCATGGCTTCATAGATTGATTGAATGTCCCGTTTGAGCATGTTTTTCGCACCGAAAATTTACACCCTCCCAGTTATTCCGGAACGTGGCGGTTCCTATGGAATTCGCGCAGCCGACGATGTTTTATGTTTAATCCCATCGTTGAGGCTATCTTTAAGCTTTTGAATTTTTTCGATATCTCTTTTCGTTCTCTAAGAAAAAATAATTGTATTTTTTTTCAACCCTCTATATTTAGAAAATGGCAAGAGATGAAGAATTCGTAACCGAATAGTCATCTGCTCCCTACCTCAAAGAACATTTAAAAAAAAATTCAAAAAAATTCATTCAACACAAACCGAGAAAAACCGAAATGAATATCCACCTCCTTAATTTCCATATGCTTTTAGTATGAATTGGACATATTATAACTTAATTAGTGATAAAACTCTGAAAATAGACATTTTAGACCGAGTTATGAGCTAAAAATAAGAAAAAATCTTATTTTCCGATTTTAAGTTTTTGCTCAAATTCTGCACTTTTATGTGTGGTTTGGAAATATTATATATTATTTAGTAATAAAATGTTGAAAACAGACATATTAGACCAAGTTATGAGCTAAAAATATGAAATAATCTTATTTTCCGATTTTAAGTTTTTGTTCAATTTCTGCACTTTTTTGTGTGGATTGGACATATTATAACTTATTTAGTCATGAAATGTTGAAAACAGACATTTTAGACCAAGTTATGAGCTAAAAGTATGAAATAATCTTATTATCCGATTTAAAGTTTTTTTTTAATTTCTGCACTTTTATGTGTGAATTGGACATATTATAACTTATTTAGTGATAAAACTCTGAAAATAGATATCTTAGACCGAGTTATGAGCTAAAAATTAGAATTAATCTTATTTTCCAATTTTAAGTTTCTGTTCAATTTCTACACCTTTATGTGAGTATCAGACATATTGTAACTTATTGAGTCATAAAATGTCGAAAACAGACATTTTAGACCAAGTTATGAGCTAAAAATATGAAATAATCTTATTTTCCGATTTTAAGTTTTTGTTCAATATCTACACTTTTATGTGTGATTTGGACATATTATAACTTATTTAGTAATAAAATTCTGAAAATAGACATTTTAGACCAAGTTAAGAGCTAAATATTAGAAATAATCTTATTTTCCGATTTTAAGTTTTTGCTCAATTTCTGCACTTTTATGTGTGGTTAGGACATATTATATATTATTTAGTCATAAAATGTTGAAAACAGACATATTAGACCAAGTTATGAACTAAAAATATGAAATAATCTTATTTTCCGATTTTAAGTTTTGTTCAATTTCGGCACTTTTATGTGTGAATTGGACATATTATAACTTATTTAGTCATAAAATTCTGAAAATAGACATTTTAGACCAAGTTATGAGCTAAATATTAGAAATAATCTTATTTTCCGATTTTAAGTTTTTGCTCAATTTCTGCTTTTTTATGTGTGAATTGGACTTATTATAACTTATTTAGTCATGAAATGCTGAAAACGGACTTTTTAGACCAAGTAAAGAGCTAAAAATTATAAATAATCTTATATTCCGATTTTAAGTTTTTGTTCAATTTCTGCACTTTTATGTGTGGATTGGACATATTATAACTTATTTAGTGAAAAAACTCTGAAAATAGACATTTTAGACCGAGTTATCAGCTAAAAATTAGAAATTATCTTATTTTCCGATTTCAAGTTTTTGTTCAATTTCTGCAATTTTATGTGAGGATTAGACATATTATAACTTATTTAGTCATAAAATGTCGAAAACAAACATTTTAGACCAAGTTATGAGCTAAAAATATGAAATAATCTTATTTTCCGATTTTAAGTTTTTGTTAAATTTCTGCACTTTTATATGTGAATTGGACATATTATAACTTATTTAGTCATAGAATTCTGAAAAAAGACATTTTAGACCAAGTAAAGAGCTAAAAATTATAAATAATCTTATTCTCCGATTTTAAGTTTTTGTTTAATTTCTGCTCTTTTATGTGTTAATTGGACATATTATAACTTATTTAGTCATAAAATTCTGAAAATAGATATTTTAGACCAAGTTAAGAGCTAAAGAAATAATCTTTTTTTCCGATTTCATGTTTTTGCTCAATTTCTGCACATTTATGTGTGGATTGGACATATTATAACTTATTTAGTCATAAAATGTTGAAAACAGACATTTTAGACCAAGTTATGAGCTAAAAGTATGAAATAATCTTATTTTCCGATTTTAAGTTTTTGTTCAATTTCTGTACTTTTATGTGTGGATTGGACATATTATAAATTATTTAGTCATGAAATGTTGAAAACAGACATTTTAGACCAAGTTATGAGCTAAAAGTATGAAATAATCTTATTATCCGATTTAAAGTTTTTTTCAATTTCTGCACTTTTATGTGTGAATTGGACATAATATAATTTATTTAGTCATGAAATGCTGAAAACGGACTTTTTAGACCAAATAAAGAGCTAAAAATTATAAATATTCTTATATTCCGATTTTAAGTTTTTGTTCAATTTCTGCACTTTTATGTGTGGATTGGACATATTATAACTTATTTAGTGATAAAACTCTGAAAATAGACATTTTAGACCGAGTTATCAGCTAAAAATAAGAAATAATCTTATTTTCCGATTTCAAGTTTTTGTTCAATTTCTGCAATTTTATGTGAGGATTAGACATATTATAACTTATTTAGTCATAAAATGTCGAAAACAAACATTTTAGACCAAGTTATGAGCTAAAAATATGAAATAATCTTATTCTCCGATTTTAAGTTTTTGTTTAATTTCTGCTCTTTTATGTGTTAATTGGACATATTATAACTTATTTAGTCATAAAATTCTGAAAATAGATATTTTAGACCAAGTTAAGAGCTAAAGAAATAATCTTTTTTTCCGATTTCATGTTTTTGCTCAATTTCTGCACATTTATGTGTGGATTGGACATATTATAACTTATTTAGTCATAAAATGTTGAAAACAGACATTTTAGACCAAGTTATGAGCTAAAAGTATGAAATAATCTTATTTTCCGATTTTAAGTTTTTGTTCAATTTCTGTACTTTTATGTGTGGATTGGACATATTATAACTTATTTAGTCATGAAATGTTGAAAACAGACATTTTAGACCAAGTTATGAGCTAAAAGTATGAAATAATCTTATTATCCGATTTAAAGTTTTTTTCAATTTCTGCACTTTTATGTGTGAATTGGACATATTATAACTTATTTAGTCATGAAATGCTGAAAACGGACTTTTTAGACCAAGTAAAGAGCTAAAAATTATAAATAATCTTATTTTCCGATTTTAAGTTTTTGTTCAATTTCTACACTTTTATGTGTGGATTGGACATATTATAACTTATTTAGTGATAAAACTCTGAAAATAGACATTTTAGACCGAGTTATGAGCTAAAAATAAGAAAAAATCTTATTTTCCGATTTCAAGTTTTTGTTCAATTTCTGCACTTTTATGTGTGGATTGGACATATTATAACTTATTTAGTCATAAAATGTCGAAAACAGACATTTTAGACCAAGTTATGAGCTAAAAATATGAAATAATCTTATTTTCCGATTTTAAGTTTTTGTTCAATTTCTGCACTTTTATGTGTGAATTGGACATATATTAACTTATTTAGTCATAAAATTCTGGAAATAGACATTTTAGACCAAGTAAAGAGCTAAAAATTATAAATAATCTTATTTTCCGACTTTAAGTTTTTGTTCAATTTCTACACTTTTATGTGTGGATTGGACATATTATAACTTATTTAGTGATAAAACTCTGAAAATAGACATTTTAGACCGAGTTATGAGCTAAAAATTAGAAATAATCTTATTTTCCGATTTCAAGTTTTTGTTCAATTTCTGCAGTTTTATGTGAGGATTAGACATATTATAACTTATTTAGTCATAAAATGTCGAAAACAAACATTTCAGACCAAGTTATGAGCTAAAAGTATGAAATAATCTTATTTTCCGATTTAAAGTTTTTATCAATTTCTGCACTTTGAAAAAAAATAGAAGGAATTATCCGATCGCGATGAAATTTCATACACTTAGAGCCGGTTTCATAATAAAAGCTTAAATGCTCCTTTGCTTAAAGGCACCTTTAGTTTAAAGCTCCATTTAAATACTCCTTTGAAAATGACTCGTTTCATAAACACTTCTCAAGGTCTTCGTACGTAAAAACTCCTTTAAGGATTTTTTTCTTGTATTGGCAATCTTGAGATAAGAATCTAATGTAGTCGGCGCCTACCTTCAGGCGGGTCTGAGCACAGGATTATAAAATTGTTCGTATTCTATGAATTTCCAGAATTTCACATTGACGCATATATATAATACTATTAGTATTATATATATGCATTGACGTATGTTGAATGTGAAAATTCGAATTTCGAATCTTGTTTGTCTTGTTTTTCCCGCTGCTTTGTATATAACATACAAATAAATATTCTGCTTATTATCAGATACAACGAATGTCTTTTACATTGTTATTTATATCAAATACAAGTAAAGCAAACATATAACCAAATTGTGTACCTCGTATTTTTTTTGGAGTCGTTCAATAAAACCACAAACCACCCAAAATTTGGATTCCGAAATTAAATAATGTTTCATTTACTCTAGTTGAACAGTTTAAACATAATCATTTTGATCAGTGAAGTAGATATACACCTCAAAAGTTGAGATCACCGGTGAGCAAAGGTCTGTGAACCAATGTGACCAGCCGTTTGTCAGATAGCAAGACAAAATATTAGGAATTTTTTATTTATATCATTTATAAAATAGCGAAATGTACATTAATCAATAATTGCCAGAACTGACCTCTTACATTTCTATTAATTTCATCGTGGTTTTCATTCTCATCATCCATATTATTATTTCTAATTATCCAATCTTCAGGAACAGCTTCTTTCATATCGATCGCCATGTTATGGAAGACTTGCTGTATCCACAATTATAATCCTGGCAGTTTCAAAATTTAGCCGTTTACTTTATGTGGAATTAATGAGCATAATTTCCAAATGTTCAATGTATGCTAGGTACAAACAAGATAACCGTTGCACACTTTGAATTGAATACAAATAAATACATCAAGTTAGAATGTCAAATTTGATATTTGACGTTTCTAAAATGCTCTTTTATAGTTTTAAAGTCCCGAAATCGTCACTCTAGTTTAAAGGCCGATTTAAATGGTCATTTAGCCTAAAAGGTGCTTATGAAACGAACTATTCGTTTTAATGGAAACTTTAAAATTAAAGGCTCCTTTAAATTGATTATGAAACTGGCCCTTATTAAAGAAAATAGAGCGATCAAGAACGTTTTTTCCAATTTTGAATCTTTTTTCGTTTTTGAGATATTAAAAGTCATATTGTAGAAGTGTGCAGGAAGCAAGCTTATTTTCGACCAGTGATGAGCTATCCGAAATATTAGAGATAGAGCCCTAGTATGGGTGAATGAAAGTTTAAGAAATGTCCAAATAATGTTTTGAAAAAAAAATCAACCCTCTAGGACCTACCATAACCGAGATATAAAATTTCAAATTCGAACGTTTTTTACTTGATTGAAACTTGTGATAAAATTCAGAAATTTCATCCCTCAAATTTAAACGCTCGTAGCGCCCTTATTAAAGGGATATTTGAGAAAAAACCTAGCTTATAACACGACAGATTTTGTCAGCTTTGTAATGGATTAAAAAGTTCTGAGATATTTTCATGGCTTCATAGATTGATTGAATGTCCCGTTTGAGCATGTTTTTCGCACCGAAAATTTACCCCCTCCCAGTTATTGCAGAACGTGGCGGTTCCTATGGGATTCGCGCAGCCGACGATTTTTTATGTTTAATCCCATCTTTAAGCTTTTGAATTTTTTCGATATCTCTTTTCGTTCTCAAAAAAAGATAATTGCATTTTTTTTCAACCCTCTATATTTAAAAAATGGTAAGAGATGAAGAATTCGTAACCGGCTGGTCATCTGCTCCCTACCTCAAAGAACATTTTAAAAAAAATTTTAAAAAATTCATTCAACACAAACCGAGAAAAACCGAAATGAATATCCACCTCCTTAATTTCCATATGCTTTTAGTATGAATTGGACATTTTATAACTTATTTAGTGATAAAACTCTGAAAATAGACATTTTAGACCGAGTTATGAGCTAAAAATAAGAAAAAATCTTATTTTCCGATTTCAAGTTTTTGTTCAATTTCTGCACTTTTATGTGAGGATTAGACATATTATAACTTATTTAGTCATAAAATGTCGAAAACAGACATTTTAGACCAATTATGAGATAAAAATATGAAATAATTTTATTTTCCGATTTTATGTTTTTGTTCAATTTCTGCACTTTTATGTGTGAATTGGACATATTATAACTTATTTTATCATAAAATTCTGAAAATAGACATTTTAGACCAAGTTATGAGCTAAATATTAGATCTAATCTTCTTTTCCGACTTTAAGTTTTTGCTCAAATTCTGTACTTTTATGTGTGGCTTGGACATATTATATATTATTTAGTAATAAAATGTTGAAAACATACATATTAGACCAAGTTATGAGCTAAAAATATGAAATAATCTTATTTTCCGATTTTAAGTTTTTGTTCAATTTCTGCACTTTCATGTGTGGATTGGACATATTATAACTTATTTAGTCATGAAATGATGAAAACAGACATTTTAGACCAAGTTATGAGCTAAAAGTATGAAATAATCTTATTATACGATTTAAAGTTTTTTTTCAATTTCTGCACTTTTATGTGTGAATTGGACATATTATAACTTAATTAGTGATAAAACTCTGAAAATAGACATCTTAGACCGAGTTATGAGCTAAAAATTAGAATTAATCTTATTTTCCGATTTTAACTTTCTGTTCAATTTCTACACCTTTATGTGAGTATCTGTAACTTATTTAGTCATGAAATGTCGAAAACAGACATTTTAGACCAAGTTATGAGCTAAAAATATGAAATAATCTTATTTTCCGATATTGAGTTTTTGTTCAATATCTACACTTTTATGTGTGATTTGGATATATTATAACTTATTTAGTAATAAAATTCTGAAAATAGACATTTTAGACCAAGTTAAGAGCTAAATATTAGAAATAATCTTATTTTCCGATTTTAAGTTTTTGCTCAATTTCTGCACTTTTATGTGTGGTTAGGACATATTATATATTATTTAGTCATAAAATGTTGAAAACAGACATATTAGACCAAGTTATGAACTAAAAATATGAAATAAAAAAAAATCTTATTTTCCGATTTCAAGTTTTTATTCAATTTCTGCACTTTTATGTGAGGATTAGACATATTATAACTTATTTAGTCATAAAATGTCGAAAACAGACATTTTAGACCATTTATGAGCTAAAAATATGAAATAATCTTATTTTCCGATTTTATGTTTTTGTTCAATTTCTGCACTTTTATGTGTGAATTGGACATATTATAACTTATTTTATCATAAAATTCTGAAAATAGACATTTTAGACCAAGTTATGAGCTAAATATTAGATCTAATCTTATTTTCCGATTTTAAGTTTTTGCTCAAATTCTGCACTTTTATGTGTGGATTGGACATATTATAACTTATTTTATCATAAAATTCTGAAAATAGACATTTTAGACCAAGTTATGAGCTAAATATTAGAAATAATCTTATTTTCCGATTTCAAGTTCTTGCTCAAATTCTGCACTTTTATGTGTGGTTTGGACATATTATATATTATTTAGTCATAAAATGTTGAAAACAGACATATTAGACCAAGTTATGAGCTAAAAATATGGAATAATCTTATTTTCCGATTTTAAGTTTTTCTTCAATTTCTGCACTTTTATGTGTGGATTGGACATATTATAACTTATTTAGTAAAGAAATGTTGAAAACAGACATTTTAGACCAAGTTATGAGCTAAAAGTATGAAATAATCTTATTATCCGATTTAAAGTTTTTTTTCAATTTCTGCACTTTTATGTGTGAATTGGACATATTATAACTTATTTAGTGATAAAACTCTGAAAATAGACATCTTCGACCGAGTTATGAGCTAAAAATTAGAATTAATCTTATTTTCCGATTTTAAGTTTTTGTTCAATATCTACACTTTTATGTGTGATTTGGACATATAACTTATTTAGTAATAAAATTCTGAAAATAGACATTTTAGACCAAGTTAAGAGCTAAATATTAGAAATAATCTTATTTTCCGATTTTAAGTTTTTGCTCAATTTCTGCACTTTTATGTGTGGTTAGGACATATTATATATTATTTAGTCATAAAATGTTGAAAACAGACATATTAGACCAAGTTATGAACTAAAAATATGAAATAATCTTATTTTCCGATTTTAAGTTTTTGTTCAATTTCTGCACTTTTATGTGTGAGTTGGACATATTATAACTTATTTAGTCATAAAATTCTGAAAATAGACATTTTAGACCAAGTTAAGAGCTAAATATTAGAAATAATCTTATTTTTCGATTTTAAGTTTTTGCTCAATTTCTGCACTTTTATGTGTGGATTGGACATATTATAACTTATTTAGTGATAAAACTCTGAAAATAGACATTTTAGACCGAGTTATCAGCTGAAAATTAGAAATAATCTTATTTTCCGATTTCAAGTTTTTGTTCAATTTCTGCAATTTTATGTGAGGATTAGACATATTATAACTTATTTAGTCATAAAATGTCGAAAACAAACATTTTAGACCAAATTATGAGCTAAAAATATGAAATAATCTTATTTTCCGATTTTAAGTTTCTGTTCAATTTCTGCACTTTTATGTGTGAATTGGACATATTATAACTTATTTAGTCATAGAATTCTGAAAAAAGACATTTTAGACCAAGTAAAGAGCTAAAAATAATAAATAATCTTATTCTCCGATTTTAAGTTTTTGTTCAATTTCTGCTCTTTTATGTGTTAATTGGACATATTATAACTTATTTAGTCATAAAATTCTGAAAATAGATATTTTAGACCAAGTTAAGAGCTAAAGAAATAATATTTTTTTCCGATTTCATGTTTTTGCTCAATTTCTGCACTTTTATGTGTGGATTGGACATATTATAACTTATTTAGTCATGAAATGTTGAAAACAGACATTTTAGACCAAGTTATGAGCTAAAAGTATGAAATAATCTTATTATCCGATTTAAAGTTTTTTTTCAATTTCTGCACTTTTATGTGTGAATTGGACATATTATAACTTATTTAGTGATAAAACTCTGAAAATAGACATCTTAGACCGAGTTATGATCTAAAAATTAGAATTAATCTTATTTTCCGATTTAAAGTATTTGTTCAATTTCTACACCTTTATGTGAGTATCAGACATATTGTAACTTATTTAGTCATAAAATGTCGAAAACAGGCATTTTAGACCAAGTTATGAGCTAAAAATATGAAATAATCTTATTTTCCGATTTTAAGTTTTTGTTCAATATCTACACTTTTATGTGTGATTTGGACATATTATAACTTATTTAGTGATAAAACTCTGAAAATAGACATCTTAGACCGAGTTATGATCTAAAAATTAGAATTAATCTTATTTTCCGATTTAAAGTTTTTGTTCAATTTCTACACCTTTATGTGAGTATCAGACATATTGTAACTTATTTAGTCATAAAATGTCGAAAACAGGCATTTTAGACCAAGTTATGAGCTAAAAATATGAAATAATCTTATTTTCCGATTTTAAGTTTTTGTTCAATATCTACACTTTTATTTGTGATTTGGACATATTATAACTTATTTAGTAATAAAATTCTGAAAATAGACATTTTAGACCAAGTTAAGAGCTAAATATTAGAAATAATCTTATTTTCCGATTTTAAGTTTTTGCTCAATTTCTGCACTTTTATGTGTGGATAGGACATATTATATATTATTTAGTCATAAAATGTTGAAAACAGACATATTAGACCAAGTTATAAACTAAAAATATGAAATAATCTTATTTTCCGATTTTAAGTTTTGTTCAATTTCGGCACTTTTATGTGTGAATTGGACATATTATAACTTATTTAGTCATAAAATTCTGAAAATAGACATTTTAGACCAAGTTAAAAGCTAAATATTAGAAATAATCTTATTTTTCGATTTTAAGTTTTTGCTCAATTTCTGCACTTTTATGTGTGGATTGGACATATTATAACTTATTTGGTCATAAAATGTCGAAAACAGACATTTTAGACCAAGTTATGAGCTAAAAATATGAAATAATCTTATTTTCCGATTTTAAGTTTTTGTTCAATATCTACACTTTTATGTGTGATTTGGACACATTATATATTATTTAGTCATAAAACTCTGAAAATAGACATTTTAGACCGAGTTATGAGCTAAAAATTAGAAATAATCTTATTTTCCGATTTCAAGTTTTTGTTCAATTTCTGCACTTTTATGTGAGGATTAGACATTATATAACTTATTTAGTCATAAAATGTCGAAAACAGACATTTTAGACCAAGTTATGAGCTAAAAATATGAAATAATCTTATTTTCCGATTTTAAGCTTTTGTTCAATTTCTGCACTTTTATGTGTGAATTGGACATATTATAACTTATTTAGTCATAAAATTCTGAAAATAGACATTTTAGACCAAGTTAAGAGCTAAATATTAGAAATAATCTTATTTTCGGATCTTGGGTTTTTGCTCAATTTCTGCACTTTCATGTGTGAATTGGACTTATTATAACTTATTTAGTCATGAAATGCTGGAAACAGACATTTTAGACCAAGTAAAGAGCTAAATATTAGATCTAATCTTCTTTTCCGATTTTAAGTTTTTGCTCAAATTCTGTACTTTTATGTGTGGCTTGGACATATTATATATTATTTAGTAATAAAATGTTGAAAACATACATATTAGACCAAGTTATGAGCTAAAAATATGAAATAATCTTATTTTCCGATTTTAAGTTTTTGTTCAATTTCTGCACTTTCATGTGTGGATTGGACATATTATAACTTATTTAGTCATGAAATGTTGAAAACAGACATTTTAGACCAAGTTATGAGCTAAAAGTATGAAATAATCTTATTATACGATTTAAAGTTTTTTTTCAATTTCTGCACTTTTATGTGTGAATTGGACATATTATAACTTAATTAGTGATAAAACTCTGAAAATAGACATCTTAGACCGAGTTATGAGCTAAAAATTAGAATTAATCTTATTTTCCGATTTTAACTTTGTGTTCAATTTCTACACCTTTATGTGAGTATCAGACATATTGTAACTTATTTAGTCATGAAATGTCGAAAACAGACATTTTAGACCAAGTTATGAGCTAAAAATATGAAATAATCTTATTTTCCGATATTAAGTTTTTGTTCAATATCTACACTTTTATGTGTGATTTGGATATATTATAACTTATTTAGTAATAAAATTCTGAAAATAGACATTTTAGACCAAGTTAAGAGCTAAATTTAGAAATAATCTTATTTTCCGATTTTAAGTTTTTGCTCAATTTCTGCACTTTTATGTGTGGTTAGGACATATTATATATTATTTAGTCATAAAATGTTGAAAACAGACATATTAGACCAAGTTATGAACTAAAAATATGAAATAAAAAAAAATCTTATTTTCCGATTTCAAGTTTTTATTCAATTTCTGCTATTTTATGTGAGGATTAGACATATTATAACTTATTTAGTCATAAAATGTCGAAAACAGACATTTTAGACCATTTATGAGCTAAAAATATGAAATAATCTTATTTTCCGATTTTATGTTTTTGTTCAATTTCTGCACTTTTATGTGTGAATTGGACATATTATAACTTATTTTATCATAAAATTCTGAAAATAGACATTTTAGACCAAGTTATGAGCTAAATATTAGATCTAATCTTATTTTCCGATTTTAAGTTTTTGCTCAAATTCTGCACTTTTATGTGTGGATTGGACATATTATAACTTATTTTATCATAAAATTCTGAAAATAGACATTTTAGACCAAGTTATGAGCTAAATATTAGAAATAATCTTATTTTCCGATTTCAAGTTTTTGCTCAAATTCTGCACTTTTATGTGTGGTTTGGACATATTATATATTATTTAGTCATAAAATGTTGAAAACAGACATATTAGACCAAGTTATGAGCTAAAAATATGGAATAATCTTATTTTCCGAATTTAAGTTTTTCTTCAATTTCTGCACTTTTATGTGTGGATTGGACATATTATAACTTATTTAGTAAAGAAATGTTGAAAACAGACATTTTAGACCAAGTTATGAGCTAAAAGTATGAAATAATCTTATTATCCGATTTAAAGTTTTTTTTCAATTTCTGCACTTTTATGTGTGAATTGGACATATTATAACTTATTTAGTGATAAAACTCTGAAAATAGAAATCTTAGACCGAGTTATGAGCTAAAAATTAGAATTAATCTTATTTTCCGATTTTAAGTTTTTGTTCAATTTCTACACCTTTATGTGAGTATCAGACATATTGTAACTTTTTTAGTCGTAAAATGTCGAAAACAGACATTTTAGACCAAGTTATGAGCTAAAAATATGAAATAATCTTATTTTCCGATTTTAAGTTTTTGTTCAATATCTACACTTTTATGTGTGATTTGGACATATAACTTATTTAGTAATAAAATTCTGAAAATAGACATTTTAGACCAAGTTAAGAGCTAAATATTAGAAATAATCTTATTTTCCGATTTTAAGTTTTTGCTCAATTTCTGCACTTTTATGTGTGGTTAGGACATATTATATATTATTTAGTCATAAAATGTTGAAAACAGACATATTAGACCAAGTTATGAACTAAAAATATGAAATAATCTTATTTTCCGATTTTAAGTTTTTGTTCAATTTCTGCACTTTTATGTGTGAATTGGACATATTATAACTTATTTAGTCATAAAATTCTGAAAATAGACATTTTAGACGAAGTTAAGAGCTAAATATTAGAAATAATCTTATTTTTCGATTTTAAGTTTTTGCTCAATTTCTGCACTTTTATGTGTGGATTGGACATATTATAACTTATTTAGTGATAAAACTCTGAAAATAGACATTTTAGACCGAGTTATCAGCTGAAAATTAGAAATAATCTTATTTTCCGATTTCAAGTTTTTGTTCAATTTCTGCAATTTTATGTGAGGATTAGACATATTATAACTTATTAAGTCATAAAATGTCGAAAACAAACATTTTAGACCAAATTATGAGCTAAAAATATGAAATAATCTTATTTTCCGATTTTAAGTTTTTGTTCAATTTCTGCACTTTTATGTGTGAATTGGACATATTATAACTTATTTAGTCATAGAATTCTGAAACAAGACATTTTAGACCAAGTAAAGAGCTAAAAATTATAAATAATCTTATTCTCCGATTTTAAGTTTTTGTTCAATTTCTGCTCTTTTATGTGTTAATTGGACATATTATAACTTATTTAGTCATAAAATTCTGAAAATAGATATTTTAGACCAAGTTAAGAGCTAAAGAAATAATATTTTTTTCCGATTTCATGTTTTTGCTCAATTTCTGCACTTTTATGTGTGGATAGGACATATTATAACTTATTTAGTCATAAAATGTTGAAAACAGACATTTTAGACCAAGTTATGAGCTAAAAGTATGAAATAATCTTATATTCCGATTTTAAGTTTTTGCTCAATTTCTGCACTTTTATGTGTGGTTTGGACATATTATATATTATTTAGTCATAAAATGTTGAAAACAGACATATTAGACCAAGTTATGAGCTAAAAATTTGAAATATTGTTATATTCCGATTTTAAGTTTTTGTTCAATTTCTACACTTTTATGTGTGGATTGGACATATTATAACTTATTTAGTGATAAAACTCTGAAAATAGACATTTTAGACCGAGTTATAAGCTAAAAATTAGAAATAATCTTATTTTCCGATTTAAATTTTTTGTTCAATTTCTGCAATTTTATGTGAGGATTAGACATATTATAACTTATTTAGTCATAAAATGTCGAAAACAAACATTTTAGACCAAGTTATGAACTAAAAGTATGAAATAATCTTATATTCCGATTTTAAGTTTTTGCTCAATTTCTGCACTTTTATGTGTGGTTTGGACATATTATATATTATTTAGTCATGAAATGCTGAAAACGGACTTTTTAGACCTAGTAAAGAGCTAAAAATTATAAATAATCTTATATTCCGATTTTAAGTTTTTGTTCAATTTCTACACTTTTATGTGTGGATTGGACATATTATAACTTATTTAGTCATAAAATTCTGAAAATGTATATTTTAGACCAAGTTAAGAGCTAAAGAAATAATATTTTTTTCCGATTTCATGTTTTTGCTCAATTTCTGCACTTTTATGTGTGGATAGGACATATTATAACTTATTTAGTCATAAAATGTTGAAAACAGACATTTTAGACCAAGTTATGAGCTAAAAGTATGAAATAATCTTATATTCCGATTTTAAGTTTTTGCTCAATTTCTGCACTTTTATGTGTGGTTTGGACATATTATATATTATTTAGTCATAAAATGTTGAAAACAGACATATTAGACCAAGTTATGAGCTAAAAATTTGAAATATTCTTATATTCCGATTTTAAGTTTTTGTTCAATTTCTACACTTTTATGTGTGGATTGGACATATTATAACTTATTTAGTGATAAAACTCTGAAAATAGACATTTTAGACCGAGTTATAAGCTAAAAATTAGAAATAATCTTATTTTCCGATTTAAATTTTTTGTTCAATTTCTGCAATTTTATGTGAGGATTAGACATATTATAACTTATTTAGTCATAAAATGTCGAAAACAAACATTTTAGACCGAGTTATAAGCTAAAAATTAGAAATAATCTTATTTTCCGATTTAAATTTTTTGTTCAATTTCTGCAATTTTATGTGAGGATTAGACATATTATAACTTATTTAGTCATAAAATGTCGAAAACAAACATTTTAGACCAAGTTATGAGCTAAAAATATGAAATAATCTTATTTTCCGATTTAAAGTTTTTGTTCAATTTCTGCACTTTTATGTGTGAATTGGACATATTATAACTTATTTAGTCATAGAATTCTGAAAAAAGACATTTTAGACCAAGTAAAGAGCTAAAAATTATAAATAATCTTATTCTCCGATTTTAAGTTTTTGTTCAATTTCTGCTCTTTTATGTGTTAATTGGACATATTATAACTTATTTAGTCATAAAATTCTGAAAATAGATATTTTAGACCAAGTTAAGAGCTAAAGAAATAATATTTTTTCCGATTTCATGTTTTTGCTCAATTTCTGCACTTTTATGTGTGGATTGGACATATTATAACTTATTTAGTCATAAAATGTTGAAAACAGACATTTTAGACCAAGTTATGAGCTAAAAGTATGAAATAATCTTATTTTCCGATTTAAAGTTTTTATCAATTTCTGCACTTTGAAAAAAAATAGAAGGAATTATCCGATCGCGATGAAATTTCATACACTTATTAAAGAAAATAGAGCGATCAAGAACGTTTTTTCCAATTTTGAATATCCTTTTTCGTTTTTGAGATATTAAAAGTCATATTGTAGAGGTGTGTAGGAAGCAAGCTTATTTTCGACCAGTTTGAGCTACCCGAAATATTAGAGATAGAGCCCTAGTATGAGTGAATGAAAGTTTAAGAAATGTCCAAATAATGTTTTGAAAAAAAAATCAACCCTCTAGGACCTACCATAACCGAGATATAAAATTTCTAATTCGAACGTTTTTTACTTGATTGAAACTTGTGATAAAATTCAGAAATTTCATCCCTCAAATTTAAACGCTCGTAGCGCCCTTATTAAAGAGATATTTGAGAAAAAACCTAGCTTATAACACGACAGATTTTGTCAGCTTTGTAATGGATTAAAAAATTCTGAGATATTTTCATGGCTTCATAGATTGATTGAATGTCCCGTTTGAGCATGTTTTTCGCACCGAAAATTTACCCCCTCCCAGATATTCCAGAACGTGGCGGTTCCTATGGGATTCGCGCAGCCGACGATTTCTTATGTTTAATCCCATCGTTGAGGCTATCTTTAAGCTTTTGAATTTTTTCGATATCTCTTTTCGTTCTCTAAGAAAAAATAATTGCATTTTTTTTCAACCCTCTATATTTAAGAAATGGTAAGTGATGAAGAATTCGTAACCGGCTGATCATCTGCTTCCTACAATAAAGATCATTTTAAAAAATTCAAAAAAATTAATTCAACACAAACCGAGAAAAACCGAAATGAATATCCACCTCCTTAATTTCCATATGCTTTTAGTATGAATTGGACATTTTATAACTTATTTAGTGATAAAACTCTGAAAATAGACATATTAGACCGAGTTATGAGCTAAAAATAAGAAAAAATCTTATTTTCCGATTTCAAGGTTTTGTTCAATTTCTGCATTTTTATGTGAGGATTAGACATATTATAACTTATTTAGTCATAAAATGTCGAAAACAGACAATTTAGACCAATTATGAGCTGAAAATATGAAATAATCTTATTTTCCGATTTTATGTTTTTGTTCAATTTCTGCACTTTTATGTGTGAATTGGACATTTTATAACTTATTTTATCATAAAATTCTGAAAATAGACATTTTAGACCAAGTTATGAGCTAAATATTAGATCTAATCTTATTTTCCGATTTTAAGTTTTTGATCAAATTCTGCACTTTTATGTGTGGTTTGGACATATTATATATTATTTTGTAATAAAATGTTGAAAACAGACATATTAGACCAAGTTATGAGCTAAAAATATGAAATAATCTTATTTTCCGATTTTAAGTTTTTGTTCAATTTCTGCACTTTTATGTGTGGATTGGACATATTATAACTTATTTAGTCATGAAATGTTGAAAACAGACATTTTAGACCAAGTTATTAGCTAAAAGTATGAAATAATCTTATTATCCGATTTAAAGTTTTTTTTCAATTTCTGCACTTTTATGTGTGAATTGGACATATTATAACTTATTTAGTGATAAAACTCTGAAAATAGACATCTTAGACCGAGTTATGAGCTAAAAATTAGAATTAATCTTATTTTCCGATTTCAAGTTTTTGCTCAAATTCTGCACTTTTATGTGTGGATTGGACATATTATAACTTATTTTATCATAAAATTCTGAAAATAGACATTTTAGACCAAGTTATGAGCTAAATATTAGAAATAATCTTATTTTCCGATTTCAAGTTTTTGCTCAAATTCTGCACTTTTATGTGTGGTTTGGACATATTATAACTTATTTTATCATAAAATTCTGAAAATAGACATTTTAGACCAAGTTATGAGCTAAATATTAGATCTATTCTTATTTTCCGATTTTAAGTTTTTGCTCAAATTCTGCACTTTTATGTGTGGATTGGACATATTATAACTTATTTAGTCATAAAATGTCGAAAACAGACATTTTAGACCATTTATGAGCTAAAAATATGAAATAATCTTATTTTCCGATTTTATGTTTTTGTTCAATTTCTGCACTTTTATGTGTGAATTGGACATATTATAACTTATTTTATCATAAAATTCTGAAAATAGACATTTTAGACCAAGTTATGAGCTAAATATTAGATCTAATCTTATTTTCCGATTTTAAGTTTTTGCTCAAATTCTGCACTTTTATGTGTGGATTGGACATATTATAACTTATTTTATCATAAAATTCTGAAAATAGACATTTTAGACCAAGTTATGAGCTAAATATTAGAAATAATCTTATTTTCCGATTTCAAGTTTTTGCTCAAATTCTGCACTTTTATGTGTGGTTTGGACATATTATATATTATTTAGTCATAAAATGTTGAAAACAGACATATTAGACCAAGTTATGAGCTAAAAATATGGAATAATCTTATTTTCCGAATTTAAGTTTTTCTTCAATTTCTGCACTTTTATGTGTGGATTGGACATATTATAACTTATTTAGTAAAGAAATGTTGAAAACAGACATTTTAGACCAAGTTATGAGCTAAAAGTATGAAATAATCTTATTATCCGATTTAAAGTTTTTTTTCAATTTCTGCACTTTTATGTGTGAATTGGACATATTATAACTTATTTAGTGATAAAACTCTGAAAATAGAAATCTTAGACCGAGTTATGAGCTAAAAATTAGAATTAATCTTATTTTCCGATTTTAAGTTTTTGTTCAATTTCTACACCTTTATGTGAGTATCAGACATATTGTAACTTTTCTAGTCGTAAAATGTCGAAAACAGACATTTTAGACCAAGTTATGAGCTAAAAATATGAAATAATCTTATTTTCCGATTTTAAGTTTTTGTTCAATATCTACACTTTTATGTGTGATTTGGACATATAACTTATTTAGTAATAAAATTCTGAAAATAGACATTTTAGACCAAGTTAAGAGCTAAATATTAGAAATAATCTTATTTTCCGATTTTAAGTTTTTGCTCAATTTCTGCACTTTTATGTGTGGTTAGGACATATTATATATTATTTAGTCATAAAATGTTGAAAACAGACATATTAGACCAAGTTATGAACTAAAAATATGAAATAATCTTATTTTCCGATTTTAAGTTTTTGTTCAATTTCTGCACTTTTATGTGTGAATTGGACATATTATAACTTATTTAGTCATAAAATTCTGAAAATAGACATTTTAGACGAAGTTAAGAGCTAAATATTAGAAATAATCTTATTTTTCGATTTTAAGTTTTTGCTCAATTTCTGCACTTTTATGTGTGGATTGGACATATTATAACTTATTTAGTGATAAAACTCTGAAAATAGACATTTTAGACCGAGTTATCAGCTGAAAATTAGAAATAATCTTATTTTCCGATTTCAAGTTTTTGTTCAATTTCTGCAATTTTATGTGAGGATTAGACATATTATAACTTATTTAGTCATAAAATGTCGAAAACAAACATTTTAGACCAAATTATGAGCTAAAAATATGAAATAATCTTATTTTCCGATTTTAAGTTTTTGTTCAATTTCTGCACTTTTATGTGTGAATTGGACATATTATAACTTATTTAGTCATAGAATTCTGAAACAAGACATTTTAGACCAAGTAAAGAGCTAAAAATTATAAATAATCTTATTCTCCGATTTTAAGTTTTTGTTCAATTTCTGCTCTTTTATGTGTTAATTGGACATATTATAACTTATTTAGTCATAAAATTCTGAAAATAGATATTTTAGACCAAGTTAAGAGCTAAAGAAATAATATTTTTTTCCGATTTCATGTTTTTGCTCAATTTCTGCACTTTTATGTGTGGATAGGACATATTATAACTTATTTAGTCATAAAATGTTGAAAACAGACATTTTAGACCAAGTTATGAGCTAAAAGTATGAAATAATCTTATATTCCGATTTTAAGTTTTTGCTCAATTTCTGCACTTTTATGTGTGGTTTGGACATATTATATATTATTTAGTCATAAAATGTTGAAAACAGACATATTAGACCAAGTTATGAGCTAAAAATTTGAAATATTGTTATATTCCGATTTTAAGTTTTTGTTCAATTTCTACACTTTTATGTGTGGATTGGACATATTATAACTTATTTAGTGATAAAACTCTGAAAATAGACATTTTAGACCGAGTTATAAGCTAAAAATTAGAAATAATCTTATTTTCCGATTTAAATTTTTTGTTCAATTTCTGCAATTTTATGTGAGGATTAGACATATTATAACTTATTTAGTCATAAAATGTCGAAAACAAACATTTTAGACCAAGTTATGAACTAAAAGTATGAAATAATCTTATATTCCGATTTTAAGTTTTTGCTCAATTTCTGCACTTTTATGTGTGGTTTGGACATATTATATATTATTTAGTCATGAAATGCTGAAAACGGACTTTTTAGACCTAGTAAAGAGCTAAAAATTATAAATAATCTTATATTCCGATTTTAAGTTTTTGTTCAATTTCTACACTTTTATGTGTGGATTGGACATATTATAACTTATTTAGTCATAAAATTCTGAAAATAGATATTTTAGACCAAGTTAAGAGCTAAAGAAATAATATTTTTTTCCGATTTCATGTTTTTGCTCAATTTCTGCACTTTTATGTGTGGATAGGACATATTATAACTTATTTAGTCATAAAATGTTGAAAACAGACATTTTAGACCAAGTTATGAGCTAAAAGTATGAAATAATCTTATATTCCGATTTTAAGTTTTTGCTCAATTTCTGCACTTTTATGTGTGGTTTGGACATATTATATATTATTTAGTCATAAAATGTTGAAAACAGACATATTAGACCAAGTTATGAGCTAAAAATTTGAAATATTCTTATATTCCGATTTTAAGTTTTTGTTCAATTTCTACACTTTTATGTGTGGATTGGACATATTATAACTTATTTAGTGATAAAACTCTGAAAATAGACATTTTAGACCGAGTTATAAGCTAAAAATTAGAAATAATCTTATTTTCCGATTTAAATTTTTTGTTCAATTTCTGCAATTTTATGTGAGGATTAGACATATTATAACTTATTTAGTCATAAAATGTCGAAAACAAACATTTTAGACCGAGTTATAAGCTAAAAATTAGAAATAATCTTATTTTCCGATTTAAATTTTTTGTTCAATTTCTGCAATTTTATGTGAGGATTAGACATATTATAACTTATTTAGTCATAAAATGTCGAAAACAAACATTTTAGACCAAGTTATGAGCTAAAAATATGAAATAATCTTATTTTCCGATTTAAAGTTTTTGTTCAATTTCTGCACTTTTATGTGTGAATTGGACATATTATAACTTATTTAGTCATAGAATTCTGAAAAAAGACATTTTAGACCAAGTAAAGAGCTAAAAATTATAAATAATCTTATTCTCCGATTTTAAGTTTTTGTTCAATTTCTGCTCTTTTATGTGTTAATTGGACATATTATAACTTATTTAGTCATAAAATTCTGAAAATAGATATTTTAGACCAAGTTAAGAGCTAAAGAAATAATATTTTTTCCGATTTCATGTTTTTGCTCAATTTCTGCACTTTTACGTGTGGATTGGACATATTATAACTTATTTAGTCATAAAATGTTGAAAACAGACATTTTAGACCAAGTTATGAGCTAAAAGTATGAAATAATCTTATTTTCCGATTTAAAGTTTTTATCAATTTCTGCACTTTGAAAAAAAATAGAAGGAATTATCCGATCGCGATGAAATTTCATACACTTATTAAAGAAAATAGAGCGATCAAGAACGTTTTTTCCAATTTTGAATATCCTTTTTCGTTTTTGAGATATTAAAAGTCATATTGTAGAGGTGTGTAGGAAGCAAGCTTATTTTCGACCAGTTTGAGCTACCCGAAATATTAGAGATAGAGCCCTAGTATGAGTGAATGAAAGTTTAAGAAATGTCCAAATAATGTTTTGAAAAAAAAATCAACCCTCTAGGACCTACCATAACCGAGATATAAAATTTCTAATTCGAACGTTTTTTACTTGATTGAAACTTGTGATAAAATTCAGAAATTTCATCCCTCAAATTTAAACGCTCGTAGCGCCCTTATTAAAGAGATATTTGAGAAAAAACCTAGCTTATAACACGACAGATTTTGTCAGCTTTGTAATGGATTAAAAAATTCTGAGATATTTTCATGGCTTCATAGATTGATTGAATGTCCCGTTTGAGCATGTTTTTCGCACCGAAAATTTACCCCCTCCCAGATATTCCAGAACGTGGCGGTTCCTATGGGATTCGCGCAGCCGACGATTTCTTATGTTTAATCCCATCGTTGAGGCTATCTTTAAGCTTTTGAATTTTTTCGATATCTCTTTTCGTTCTCTATAAAAAAATAATTGCATTTTTTTTCAACCCTCTATATTTAAGAAATGGTAAGTGATGAAGAATTCGTAACCGGCTGATCATCTGCTTCCTACAATAAAGATCATTTTAAAAAAATTCAAAAAAATTAATTCAACACAAACCGAGAAAAACCGAAATGAATATCCACCTCCTTAATTTCCATATGCTTTTAGTATGAATTGGACATTTTATAACTTATTTAGTGATAAAACTCTGAAAATAGACATATTAGACCGAGTTATGAGCTAAAAATAAGAAAAAATCTTATTTTCCGATTTCAAGGTTTTGTTCAATTTCTGCATTTTTATGTGAGGATTAGACATATTATAACTTATTTAGTCATAAAATGTCGAAAACAGACATTTTAGACCAATTATGAGCTGAAAATATGAAATAATCTTATTTTCCGATTTTATGTTTTTGTTCAATTTCTGCACTTTTATGTGTGAATTGGACATATTATAACTTATTTTATCATAAAATTCTGAAAATAGACATTTTAGACCAAGTTATGAGCTAAATATTAGATCTAATCTTATTTTCCGATTTTAAGTTTTTGATCAAATTCTGCACTTTTATGTGTGGTTTGGACATATTATATATTATTTTGTAATAAAATGTTGAAAACAGACATATTAGACCAAGTTATGAGCTAAAAATATGAAATAATCTTATTTTCCGATTTTAAGTTTTTGTTCAATTTCTGCACTTTTATGTGTGGATTGGACATATTATAACTTATTTAGTCATGAAATGTTGAAAACAGACATTTTAGACCAAGTTATTAGCTAAAAGTATGAAATAATCTTATTATCCGATTTAAAGTTTTTTTTCAATTTCTGCACTTTTATGTGTGAATTGGACATATTATAACTTATTTAGTGATAAAACTCTGAAAATAGACATCTTAGACCGAGTTATGAGCTAAAAATTAGAATTAATCTTATTTTCCGATTTTAAGTTTTTGCTCAAATTCTGCACTTTTATGTGTAGTTTGGACATATTATATATTATTTAGTCATAAAATGTAGAAAACAGATATATTAGACCAAGTTATGAGCTAAAAATATGAAATAATCTGATTTTCCGATTTTAAGTTTTTGTTCAATTTCTGCACTTTTTTGTGTGGATTGGACATATTATAACTTATTTAGTCATGAAATGTTGAAAACAGACATTTTAGACCAAGTTATGAGCTAAAAGTATGAAATAATCTTATTATCCGATTTAAAGTTTTTTTTCAATTTCTGCACTTTTATGTGTGAATTGGACATATTATAACTTATTTAGTGATAAAACTCTGAAAATAGACATCTTAGACCGAGTTATGATCCAAAAATTAGAATTAATCTTATTTTCCGATTTAAAGTATTTGTTCAATTTCTACACCTTTATGTGAGTATCAGACATATTGTAACTTATTTAGTCATAAAATGTCGAAAACAGGCATTTTAGACCAAGTTATGAGCTAAAAATATGAAATAATCTTATTTTCCGATTTTAAGTTTTTGTTCAATATCTACACTTTTATGTGTGATTTGGACATATTATAACTTATTTAGTGATAAAACTCTGAAAATAGACATCTTAGACCGAGTTATGATCTAAAAATTAGAATTAATCTTATTTTCCGATTTAAAGTTTTTGTTCAATTTCTACACCTTTATGTGAGTATCAGACATATTGTAACTTATTTAGTCATAAAATGTCGAAAACAGGCATTTTAGACCAAGTTATGAGCTAAAAATATGAAATAATCTTATTTTCCGATTTTAAGTTTTTGTTCAATATCTACACTTTTATGTGTGATTTGGACATATTATAACTTATTTAGTAATAAAATTCTGAAAATAGACATTTTAGACCAAGTTAAGAGCTAAATATTAGAAATAATCTTATTTTCCGATTTTAAGTTTTTGCTCAATTTCTGCACTTTTATGTGTGGATAGGACATATTATATATTATTTAGTCATAAAATGTTGAAAACAGACATATTAGACCAAGTTATGAACTAAAAATATGAAATAATCTTATTTTCCGATTTTAAGTTTTGTTCAATTTCGGCACTTTTATGTGTGAATTGGACATATTATAACTTATTTAGTCATAAAATTCTGAAAATAGACTTTTTAGACCAAGTTAAAAGCTAAATATTAGAAATAATCTTATTTTTCGATATTAAGTTTTTGCTCAATTTCTGCACTTTTTTGTGTGGATTGGACATATTATAACTTATTTGGTCATAAAATGTCGAAAACAGACATTTTAGACCAAGTTATGAGCTAAAAATATGAAATAATCTTATTTTCCGATTTTAAGTTTTTGTTCAATATCTACACTTTTATGTGTGATTTGGACACATTATATATTATTTAGTCATAAAACTCTGAAAATAGACATTTTAGACCGAGTTATGAGCTAAAAATTAGAAATAATCTTATTTTCCGATTTCAAGTTTTTGTTCAATTTCTGCACTTTTATGTGAGGATTAGACATTATATAACTTATTTAGTCATAAAATGTCGAAAACAGACATTTTAGACCAAGTTATGAGCTAAAAATATGAAATAATCTTATTTTCCGATTTTAAGCTTTTGTTCAATTTCTGCACTTTTATGTGTGAATTGGACATATTATAACTTATTTAGTCATAAAATTCTGAAAATAGACATTTTAGACCAAGTTAAGAGCTAAATATTAGAAATAATCTTATTTTCGGATCTTGGGTTTTTGCTCAATTTCTGCACTTTCATGTGTGAATTGGACTTATTATAACTTATTTAGTCATGAAATGCTGGAAACAGACATTTTAGACCAAGTAAAGAGCTAAAAACTATAAATAATCTTATTTTCCGATTTTAAGTTTTTGTTCAATTTCTGCACTTTTATGTGTGGATTGGACATATTATATCTTATTTAGTCATAAAATGTTGAAAACAGACATTTTGGACCAAGTTATGAGCTAAAAGTATAAAATAATCTTATTTTCCGATTTAAAGTTTTTGTTCAATTTCTGCACTTTTATGTGTGGATTGGATATATTATAACTTATTTAGTCATAAAATGTTGAAAACAGACATTTTAGACCAAGTTATGATCAAAAAGTATGAAATAATCTTATTTTCTGATTTAAAGTTTTTTTTCAATTTCTCCACTTTTATGTGTGAATTGGACTTATTATAACTTATTTAGTGATAAAATTCTGAAAATAGACATTTAAGACCAAGTTAAGAGCTAAATATTAGAAATAATCTTATTTTCCGATTTTAAGTTTTTTCTCAATTTCTGCACTTTTATGTGTGGTTTGGACATATTATATATTATTTAGTCATAAAATGTTGAAAGCAGTCATATTAGACCAAGTTATGAGCTAAAAATATGAAATAATCTTATTTTCCGATTTTAAGTTTTCGTTCAATTTCTGCACTTTTATGTGTGGATTGGACATATTATAACTTATTTAGTCATGAAATCTTGAAAACAGACATTTTAGACCAAGTTATGAGCTAAAAGTATGAAATAATCTTATTATCCGATTTAAAGTTTTTTTTCAATTTCTGCACTTTTATGTGTGAAATGGACATATTATAACTTATTTAGTGATAAAACTCTGAAAATAGACATCTTAGACCGAGTAATGATCTAAAACTTAGAATTAATCTTATTTTCCGATTTAAAGATTTGTTCAATTTCTACACCTTTATGTGAGTATCAGACATATTGTAACTTATTTAGTCATAAAATGTCGAAAACAGGCATATTAGACCAAGTTATGAGCTAAAAATTTGAAATAATCTTATTTTCCGATTTTAAGTTTTTGTTCAATATCTACACTTTTATGTGTGATTTGGACATATTATAACTTATTTAGTAATAAAATTCTGAAAATAGACATTTTAGACCAAGTTAAGAGCTAAATATTAGAAATAATCTTATTTTCCGATTTTAAGTTTTGCTCAATTTCTGCACTTTTATGTGTGGTTAGGACATATTATATATTATTTAGTCATAAAATGTTGAAAACAGACATATTAGACCAAGTTATGAACTAAAAATATGAAATAATCTTATTTTCCGATTTTAAGTTTTTGTTCAATTTCTGCACTTTTATGTGTGAATTGGACATATTATAATTTATTTAGTCATAAAATTCTGAAAATAGACATTTGAGACCAAGTTAAGAGCTAAATATTAGAAATAATCTTTTTTTCGATTTTAAGTTTTTGCTCAATTTCTGCACTTTTATGTGTGGATTGGACATATTATAACTTATTTAGTCATAAAATGTCGAAAACAGACATTTTAGACCAAGTTATGAGCTGAAAATATGATATAATCTTATTTTCCGATTTTAAGCTTTTGTTCAATTTCTGCACTTTTATGTGTGAATTGGACATATTATAACTTATTTAGTCATAAAATTCTGAAAATAGACATTTTAGACCAAGTTAAGAGCTAAATATTAGAAATAATCTTATTTTCCGATCTTGGGTTTTTGCTCAATTTCTGCACTTTCATGTGTGAATTGGACTTATTATAACTTATTTAGTCATGAAATGCTGGAAACAGACATTTTAGACCAAGTAAAGAGCTAAAAACTATAAATAATCTTATTTTCCGATTTTAAGTTTTTGTTCAATTTCTGCACTTTTATGTGTGGATTGGATATATTATAACTTATTTAGTCATAAAATGTTGAAAACAGACATTTTAGACCAAGTTATGATCAAAAAGTATGAAATAATCTTATTTTCTGATTTAAAGTTTTTTTTCAATTTCTCCACTTTTATGTGTGAACTGGACTTATTATAACTTATTTAGTGATAAAATTCTGAAAATAGACATTTTAGACCAAGTTAAGAGTTAAATATTAGAAATAATCTTATTTTCCGATTTTAGGTTTTTTCTCAATTTCTGCACTTTTGTGTGTGGTTTGGACATATTATATATTATTTAGTGATAAAACTCTGAAAATAGACATCTTAGACCGAGTTATGATCTAAAACTTAGAATTAATCTTATTTTCCGATTTAAAGTTTTTGTTCAATTTCTACACCTTTATGTGAGTATCAGACATATTGTAACTTATTTAGTCATAAAATGTCGAAAACAGGCATTTTAGACCAAGTTATGAGCTAAAAATTTGAAATAATCTTATTTTCCGATTTTAAGTTTTTGTTCAATATCTACACTTTTATGTGTGATTTGGACATATTATAACTTATTTAGTAATAAAATTCTGAAAATAGACATTTTAGACCAAGTTAAGAGCTAAATATTAGAAATAATCTTATTTTCCGATTTTAAGTTTTTGCTCAATTTCTGCACTTTTATGTGTGAATTGGACTTATTATAACTTATTTAGTCATAAAATGTCGAAAACAGACATTTTAGACCAATTATGTGCTAAAAATATGAAATAATCTTATTTTCCGATTTTATGTTTTTGTTCAATTTCTGCACTTTTATGTGTGAATTGGACATATTATAACTTATTTTATCATAAAATTCTGAAAATAGACATTTTAGACCAAGTTATGAGCTAAATATTAGATCTAATCTTATTTTCCGATTTTAAGTTTTTGCTCAAATTCTGCACTTTTATGTGTGGTTTGGACATATTATATATTATTTAGTAATAAAATGTTGAAAACAGACATATTAGACCAAGTTATGAGCTAAAAATATGAAATAATCTTATTTTCCGATTTTAAGTTTTTGTTCAATTTCTGCACTTTTATGTGTGGATTGGACATATTATAACTTATTTAGTCATGAAATGTTGAAAACAGACATATTAGACCAAGTTATGAGCTAAAAATTAGAATTAATCTTATTTTCCGATTTAAAGTTTTTGTTCAATTTCTACACCTTTATGTGAGTATCAGACATATTGTAACTTATTTAGTCATAAAATGTCGAAAACAGGCATTTTAGACCAAGTTATGAGCTAAAAATATGAAATAATCTTATTTTCCGATTTTAAGTTTTTGTTCAATATCTACACTTTTATGTGTGATTTGGACATATTATAACTTATTTAGTAATAAAATTCTGAAAATAGACATTTTAGACCAAGTTAAGAGCTAAATATTAGAAATAATCTTATTTTCCGATTTTAAGTTTTTGCTCAATTTCTGCACTTTTATGTGTGGATAGGACATATTATATATTATTTAGTCATAAAATGTTGAAAACAGACATATTAGACCAAGTTATGAACTAAAAATATGAAATAATCTTATTTTCCGATTTTAAGTTTTGTTCAATTTCGGCACTTTTATGTGTGAATTGGACATATTATAACTTATTTAGTCATAAAATTCTGAAAATAGACTTTTTAGACCAAGTTAAAAGCTAAATATTAGAAATAATCTTATTTTTCGATATTAAGTTTTTGCTCAATTTCTGCACTTTTATGTGTGGATTGGACATATTATAACTTATTTGGTCATAAAATGTCGAAAACAGACATTTTAGACCAAGTTAAGAGCTAAAAATATGAAATAATCTTATTTTCCGATTTTAAGTTTTTGTTCAATATCTACACTTTTATGTGTGATTTGGACACATTATATATTATTTAGTCATAAAACTCTGAAAATAGACATTTTAGACCGAGTTATGAGCTAAAAATTAGAAATAATCTTATTTTCCGATTTCAAGTTTTTGTTCAATTTCTGCACTTTTATGTGAGGATTAGACATTATATAACTTATTTAGTCATAAAATGTCGAAAACAGACATTTTAGACCAAGTTATGAGCTAAAAATATGAAATAATCTTATTTTCCGATTTTAAGCTTTTGTTCAATTTCTGCACTTTTATGTGTGAATTGGACATATTATAACTTATTTAGTCATAAAATTCTGAAAATAGACATTTTAGACCAAGTTAAGAGCGAAATATTAGAAATAATCTTATTTTCGGATCTTGGGTTTTTGCTCAATTTCTGCACTTTCATGTGTGAATTGGACTTATTATAACTTATTTAGTCATGAAATGCTGGAAACAGACATTTTAGACCAAGTAAAGAGCTAAAAACTATAAATAATCTTATTTTCCGATTTTAAGTTTTTGTTCAATTTCTGCACTTTTATGTGTGGATTGGACATATTATATCTTATTTAGTCATAAAATGTTGAAAACAGACATTTTGGACCAAGTTATGAGCTAAAAGTATAAAATAATCTTATTTTCCGATTTAAAGTTTTTGTTCAATTTCTGCACTTTTATGTGTGGATTGGATATATTATAACTTATTTAGTCATAAAATGTTGAAAACAGACATTTTAGACCAAGTTATGATCAAAAAGTATGAAATAATCTTATTTTCTGATTTAAAGTTTTTTTTCAATTTCTCCACTTTTATGTGTGAATTGGACTTATTATAACTTATTTAGTGATAAAATTCTGAAAATAGACATTTAAGACCAAGTTAAGAGCTAAATATTAGAAATAATCTTATTTTCCGATTTTAAGTTTTTTCTCAATTTCTGCACTTTTATGTGTGGTTTGGACATATTATATATTATTTAGTCATAAAATGTTGAAAGCAGTCATATTAGACCAAGTTATGAGCTAAAAATATGAAATAATCTTATTTTCCGATTTTAAGTTTTCGTTCAATTTCTGCACTTTTATGTGTGGATTGGACATATTATAACTTATTTAGTCATGAAATCTTGAAAACAGACATTTTAGACCAAGTTATGAGCTAAAAGTATGAAATAATCTTATTATCCGATTTAAAGTTTTTTTTCAATTTCTGCACTTTTATGTGTGAAATGGACATATTATAACTTATTTAGTGATAAAACTCTGAAAATAGACATCTTAGACCGAGTAATGATCTAAAACTTAGAATTAATCTTATTTTCCGATTTAAAGATTTGTTCAATTTCTACACCTTTATGTGAGTATCAGACATATTGTAACTTATTTAGTCATAAAATGTCGAAAACAGGCATATTAGACCAAGTTATGAGCTAAAAATTTGAAATAATCTTATTTTCCGATTTTAAGTTTTTGTTCAATATCTACACTTTTATGTGTGATTTGGACATATTATAACTTATTTAGTAATAAAATTCTGAAAATAGACATTTTAGACCAAGTTAAGAGCTAAATATTAGAAATAATCTTATTTTCCGATTTTAAGTTTTTGCTCAATTTCTGCACTTTTATGTGTGGTTAGGACATATTATATATTATTTAGTCATAAAATGTTGAAAACAGACATATTAGACCAAGTTATGAACTAAAAATATGAAATAATCTTATTTTCCGATTTTAAGTTTTTGTTCAATTTCTGCACTTTTATGTGTGAATTGGACATATTATAATTTATTTAGTCATAAAATTCTGAAAATAGACATTTGAGACCAAGTTAAGAGCTAAATATTAGAAATAATCTTTTTTTCGATTTTAAGTTTTTGCTCAATTTCTGCACTTTTATGTGTGGATTGGACATATTATAACTTATTTAGTCATAAAATGTCGAAAACAGACATTTTAGACCAAGTTATGAGCTGAAAATATGATATAATCTTATTTTCCGATTTTAAGCTTTTGTTCAATTTCTGCACTTTTATGTGTGAATTGGACATATTATAACTTATTTAGTCATAAAATTCTGAAAATAGACATTTTAGACCAAGTTAAGAGCTAAATATTAGAAATAATCTTATTTTCCGATCTTGGGTTTTTGCTCAATTTCTGCACTTTCATGTGTGAATTGGACTTATTATAACTTATTTAGTCATGAAATGCTGGAAACAGACATTTTAGACCAAGTAAAGAGCTAAAAACTATAAATAATCTTATTTTCCGATTTTAAGTTTTTGTTCAATTTCTGCACTTTTATGTGTGGATTGGATATATTATAACTTATTTAGTCATAAAATGTTGAAAACAGACATTTTAGACCAAGTTATGATCAAAAAGTATGAAATAATCTTATTTTCTGATTTAAAGTTTTTTTTCAATTTCTCCACTTTTATGTGTGAATTGGACTTATTATAACTTATTTAGTGATAAAATTCTGAAAATAGACATTTTAGACCAAGTTAAGAGCTAAATATTAGAAATAATCTTATTTTCCGATTTTAAGTTTTTTCTCAATTTCTGCACTTTTGTGTGTGGTTTGGACATATTATATATTATTTAGTGATAAAACTCTGAAAATAGACATCTTAGACCGAGTTATGATCTAAAACTTAGAATTAATCTTATTTTCCGATTTAAAGTTTTTGTTCAATTTCTACACCTTTATGTGAGTATCAGACATATTGTAACTTATTTAGTCATAAAATGTCGAAAACAGGCATTTTAGACCAAGTTATGAGCTAAAAATTTGAAATAATCTTATTTTCCGATTTTAAGTTTTTGTTCAATATCTACACTTTTATGTGTGATTTGGACATATTATAACTTATTTAGTAATAAAATTCTGAAAATAGACATTTTAGACCAAGTTAAGAGCTAAATATTAGAAATAATCTTATTTTCCGATTTTAAGTTTTTGCTCAATTTCTGCACTTTTATGTGTGGTTAGGACATATTATATATTATTTAGTCATAAAATGTTGAAAACAGACATATTAGACCAAGTTATGAACTAAAAATATGAAATAATCTTATTTTCCGATTTTAAGTTTTTGTTCAATTTCTGCACTTTTATGTGTGAATTGGACATATTATAACTTATTTAGTCATAAAATTCTGAAAATAGACTTTTGAGACCAAGTTAAGAGCTAAATATTAGAAATAATCTTATTTTCCGATTTTAAGTTTTTGCTCAATTTCTGCACTTTTATGTGTGAATTGGACTTATTATAACTTATTTAGTCATAAAATGTCGAAAACAGACATTTTAGACCAATTATGAGCTAAAAATATGAAATAATCTTATTTTCCGATTTTATGTTTTTGTTCAATTTCTGCACTTTTATGTGTGAATTGGACATATTATAACTTATTTTATCATAAAATTCTGAAAATAGACATTTTAGACCAAGTTATGAGCTAAATATTAGATCTAATCTTATTTTCCGATTTTAAGTTTTTGCTCAAATTCTGCACTTTTATGTGTGGTTTGGACATATTATATATTATTTAGTAATAAAATGTTGAAAACAGACATATTAGACCAAGTTATGAGCTAAAAATATGAAATAATCTTATTTTCCGATTTTAAGTTTTTGTTCAATTTCTGCACTTTTATGTGTGGATTGGACATATTATAACTTATTTAGTCATGAAATGTTGAAAACAGACATTTTAGACCAAGTTATGAGCTAAAAGTATGAAATAATCTTATTATCCGATTTAAAGTTTTTTTTCAATTTCTGCACTTTTATGTGTGAATTGGACATATTATAACTTATTTAGTGATAAAACTCTGAAAATAGACATTTAAGACCAAGTTAAGAGCTAAATATTAGAAATAATCTTATTTTCCGATTTTAAGTTTTTTCTCAATTTCTGCACTTTTATGTGTGGTTTGGACATATTATATATTATTTAGTCATAAAATGTTGAAAGCAGACATATTAGACCAAGTTATGAGCTAAAAATATGAAATAATCTTATTTTCCGATTTTAAGTTTTCGTTCAATTTCTGCACTTTTATGTGTGGATTGGACATATTATAACTTATTTAGTCATGAAATGTTGAAAACAGACATTTTAGACCAAGTTATGAGCTAAAAGTATGAAATAATCTTATTATCCGATTTTGGAAAATAGACATTTTAGACCGAGTCATAAGCTAAAAATTAGAAATAATCTTATTTTCCGATTTAAATTTTTTGTTCAATTTCTGCAATTTTATGTGAGTATCAGACATATTGTAACTTATTTAGTCATAAAATGTCGAAAACAGGCATATTAGACCAAGTTATGAGCTAAAAATTTGAAATAATCTTATTTTCCGATTTTAAGTTTTTGTTCAATATCTACACTTTTATGTGTGATTTGGACATATTATAACTTATTTAGTAATAAAATTCTGAAAATAGACATTTTAGACCAAGTTAAGAGCTAAATATTAGAAATAATCTTATTTTCCGATTTTAAGTTTTTGTTCAATTTCTGCACTTTTATGTGTGGTTAGGATATATTATATATTATATAGTCATAAAATGTTGAAAACAGACATATTAGACCAAGTTATGAACTAAAAATATGAAATAATCTTATTTTCCGATTTTAAGTTTTGTTCAATTTCGGCACTTTTATGTGTGAATTGGACATATTATAACTTATTTAGTCATAAAATTCTGAAAATAGACATTTGAGACCAAGTTAAGAGCTAAATATTAGAAATAATCTTATTTTTCGATTTTAAGTTTTTGCTCAATTTCTGCACTTTTATGTGTGGATTGGACATATTATAACTTATTTGGTCATAAAATGTCGAAAACAGACATTTTAGACCAAGTTATGAGCTGAAAATATGGTATAATCTTATTTTCCGATTTTAAGCTTTTGTTCAATTTCTGCACTTTTATGTGTGAATTGGACATATTATAACTTATTTAGTCATAAAATTCTGAAAATAGACATTTTAGACCAAGTTAAGAGCTAAATATTAGATATAATCTTATTTTCCGATCTTGGGTTTTTGCTCAATTTCTGCACTTTCATGTGTGAATTGGACTTATTATAACTTATTTAGTCATGAAATGCTGGAAACAGACATTTTAGACCAAGTAAAGAGCTAAAAACTATAAATAATCTTATTTTCCGATTTTAAGTTTTTGTTCAATTTCTGCACTTTTATGTGTGGATTGGACATATTAATTCTTATTTAGTCATAAAATGTTGAAAACAGACATTTTGGACCAAGTTATGAGCTAAAAGTATAAAATAATCTTATTTTCCGATTTAAAGTTTTTTTTTCAATTTCTGCACTTTTATGTGTGAATTGGACTTATTATAACATATTTAGACATGATATGCTGAAAACGGGCTTTTTAGACCAAGTAAAGAGCTAAAAATTATAAATAATCTTATCTTCCGATTTTAAGTTTTTGTTCAATTTCTGCACTTTTATGTGTGGATTGGATATATTATAACTTATTTAGTCATAAAATGTTGAAAACAGACATTTTAGACCAAGTTATGATCAAAAAGTATGAAATAATCTTATTTTCTGATTTAAAGTTTTTTTTCAATTTCTCCACTTTTATGTGTGAATTGGACTTATTATAACTTATTTAGTGATAAAATTCTGAAAATAGACATTTTAGACCAAGTTAAGAGCTAAATATTAGAAATAATCTTATTTTCCGATTTTAAGTTTTTTCTCAATTTCTGCACTTTTGTGTGTGGTTTGGACATATTATATATTATTTAGTGATAAAACTCTGAAAATAGACATCTTAGACCGAGTTATGATCTTAAACTTAGAATTAATCTTATTTTCCGATTTAAAGTTTTTGTTCAATTTCTACACCTTTATGTGAGTATCAGACATATTGTAACTTATTTAGTCATAAAATGTCGAAAACAGGCATTTTAGACCAAGTTATGAGCTAAAAATTTGAAATAATCTTATTTTCCGATTTTAAGTTTTTGTTCAATATCTACACTTTTATGTGTGATTTGGACATATTATAACTTATTTAGTAATAAAATTCTGAAAATAGACATTTTAGACCAAGTTAAGAGCTAAATATTAGAAATAATCTTATTTTCCGATTTTAAGTTTTTGCTCAATTTCTGCACTTTTATGTGTGGTTAGGACATATTATATATTATTTAGTCATAAAATGTTGAAAACAGACATATTAGACCAAGTTATGAACTAAAAATATGAAATAATCTTATTTTCCGATTTTAAGTTTTTGTTCAATTTCTGCACTTTTATGTGTGAATTGGACATATTATAACTTATTTAGTCATAAAATTCTGAAAATAGACATTTGAGACCAAGTTAAGAGCTAAATATTAGAAATAATCTTATTTTCCGATTTTAAGTTTTTGCTCAATTTCTGCACTTTTATGTGTGGATTGGACATATTATAACTTATTTAGTGATAAAACTCTGAAAATAGACATTTTAGACCGAGTCATAAGCTAAAAATTAGAAATAATCTTATTTTCCGATTTAAATTTTTTGTTCAATTTCTGCAATTTTATGTGAGTATCAGACATATTGTAACTTATTTAGTCATAAAATGTCGAAAACAGACATTTTAAACCAAGTTATGAGCTAAAAATATGAAATAATCTTATTTTCCGATTTTAAGTTTTTGTTCAATATCTACACTTTTATGTGTGATTTCTACATATTATAACTTATTTAGTAATAGAATTCTGAAAATAGACATTTTAGACCAAGTTAAGAGCTAAATATTAGAAATAATCTTATTTTCCGATTTTAAGTTTTTGCTCAATCTCTGCACTTTTATGTGTGGTTAGGATATATTATATATTATTTAGTCATAAAATGTTGAAAACAGACATATTAGACCAAGTTATGAACTAAAAATATGAAATAATCTTATTTTCCGATTTTAAGTTTTGTTCAATTTCGGCACTTTTATGTGTGAATTGGACATATTATAACTTATTCAGTCATAAAATTCTGAAAATAGACATTTTAGACCAAGTTAAGAGCTAAATATTAGAAATAATCTTATTTTTCGATTTTAAGTTTTTGCTCAATATCTGCACTTTTATGTGTGGATTGGACATATTATAACTTATTTGGTCATAAAATGTCGAAAACAGACATTTTAGACCAAGTTATGAGCTAAAAATATGAAATAATCTTATTTTCCGATTTTAAGTTTTTGTTCAATTTCTGCACTATTATGTGTGAATTGGACATATTATAACTTATTTAGTCATAAAATTCTGAAAAAAGACATTTTAGACCAAGTAAAGAGCTAAAAATTATAAATAATCTTATTCTCCGATTTTAAGTTTTTGTTCAATTTCTGCTCTTTTATGTGTTAATTGGACATATTATAACTTATTTAGTCATAAAATTCTGAAAATAGATATTTTAGACCAAGTTAAGAGCTAAAGAAATAATATTTTTTTCCGATTTCATGTTTTTGCTCAATTTCTGCACTTTTATGTGTGGATTGGACATATTATAACTTATTTAGTCATAAAATGTTGAAAACAGACATTTTAGACCAAGTTATGAGCTAAAAGTATGAATTAATCTTATTTTCCGATTTAAAGTTTTTATCAATTTCTGCACTTTGAAAAAAAATAGCAGGAATTATCCGATCGCGATGAAATATCACACACTTATTAAAGAAAATAGTGCGATCAAGATCGTTTTTTCCAATTTTGAATATCTTTTTTCGTTTTTGAGATATTGAAAGTCATATTGTAGAAGTGTGCAGGAAGCAAGCTTATTTTCGACCAGTGATGAGCTACCCGAAATATTAGAGATAGAGCCCTAGTATGAGTGAATGAAAGTTTAAAAAATGTCCAAATAATGTTTTGAAAAAAAAACCAACCCTCTAGGACCTACCATAACCGAGATATAAAATTTCAAATTCGAACGTTTTTTACTTGATTGAAACTTGTGATAAAATTCAGAAATTTCATCCCTCAAATTTAAACGCTCGTAGCGCCCTTATTAAAGGGATATTTGAGAAAAAACCTAGCTTATAACACGACAGATTTTGTCAGCTTTGTAATGGATTAAAAAATTCTGAGATATTTTCATGGCTTCATAGATTGATTGAATGTCCCGTTTGAGCATGTTTTTCGCACCGAAAATTTACCCCCTCCCAGTTATTCCAGAACGTGGCGGTTCCTATGGGATTCGCGCAGCCGACGATTTTTTATGTTTAATCCCATCGTTGAGGCTATCTTTAAGCTTTTGAATTTTTTCGATATCTCTTTTCGTTCTCTAAAAAAAAAATAATTGCATTTTTATTCAACCCTCTATATTTAAAAAATGGTAAGAGATGAAGAATTTGTAACCGGCTGGTCATCTGCTCCCTACCTCAAAGAATATTTTAAAAAAAATTCAAAAAAATTCATTCAACACAAACCGAGAAAAACCGAAATGAATATCCACCTCCTTAATTTCCATATGCTTTTAGTATGAATTGGACATATTATAACTTATTTAGTGATAAAACTCTGAAAATAGACATTTTAGACCGAGTTATGAGCTAAAAATAAGAAAAAATCTTATTTTCCGATTTCAAGTTTTTGTTCAATTTCTGCACTTTTATGTGAGGATTAAACATATTATAACTTATTTAGTCATAAAATGTCGAAAACAGACATTTTAGACCAATTATGAGCTAAAAATATGAAATAATGTTATTTTCCGATTTTAAGTTTTTGCTCAAATTCTGCACTTTTATGTGTGGTTTGGACATATTATATATTATTTAGTAATAAAATGTTGAAAACAGACATATTAGACCAAGTTATTAGCTAAAAATATGAAATAATCTTATTTTCCGATTTTAAGTTTTTGTTCAATTTCTGCACTTTTATGTGTGGATTGGACATATTATAACTTATTTAGTCATGAAATGTTGAAAACAGACATTTTAGACCAAGTTATGAGCTAAAAGTATGAAATAATCTTATTATCCGATTTAAAGTTTTTTTTCAATTTCTGCACTTTTATGTGTGAATTGGACATATTATAACTTATTTAGTGATAAAACTCTGAAAATAGACATCTTAGACCGAGTTATGAGCTAATAATTAGAATTAAACTTATTTTCCGATTTTAAGTTTTTGTTCAATTTCTTCACCTTTATGTGAGTATCAGACATATTGTAACTTATTTAGTCATAAAATGTCGAAAACAGACATTTTAGACCAAGTTATGAGCTAAGAATATGAAATAATCTTATTTTCCGATTTTAAGTTTTTTTTCAATATCTACACTTTTATGTGTGATTTGGACATATTATAACTTATTTAGTAATAAAATTCTGAAAATAGACATTTTAGACCAAGTTAAGACCTAAATATTAGAAATAATCTTATTTTCCGATTTTAAGTTTTTGCTCAATTTCTGCACTTTTATGTGTGGTTAGGACATATTATATATTATTTAGTCATAAAATGTTTAAAACAGACATATTAGACCAAGTTATGAACTAAAAATATGAAATAATCTTATTTTCCGATTTTAAGTTTTGTTCAATTTCGGCACTTTTATGTGTGAATTGGACATATTATAACTTATTTAGGCATAAAATTCTGAAAATAGACATTTTAGACCAAGTTAAGAGCTAAATATTAGAAATAATCTTATTTTTCGATTTTAAGTTTTTGCTCAATTTCTGCACTTTTATGTGTGGATTGGACATATTATAACTTATTTGGTCATAAAATGTCGAAAACAGACATTTTAGACCAAGTTATGAGCTAAATATTAGAAATAATCTTATTTTCCGATTTTAAGTTTTTGCTCAATTTCTGCACTTTTATGTGTGGATTGGACATATTATAACTTATTTAGTGATAAAACTCTGAAAATAGACATTTTAGACCGAGTTATCAGCTAAAAATTAGAAATAATCTTATTTTCCGATTTCAAGTTTTTGTTCAATTTCTGCTATTTTATGTGAGGATTAGACATATTATCACTTATTTAGTCATAAAATGTCGAAAACAAACATTTTAGACCAAGTTATGAGCTAAAAATATGAAATAATCTTATTTTCCGATTTTAAGTTTTTGTTCAATTTCTGCACTTTTATGTGTGAATTGGACATATTATAACTTATTTAGTCATAGAATTCTGAAAAAAGACATTCTAGACCAAGTAAAGAGCTAAAAATTATAAATAATCTTATTCTCCGATTTTAAGTTTTTGTTCAATTTCTGCTCTTTTATGTGTTAATTGGACATATTATAACTTATTTAGTCATAAAATTCTGAAAATAGATATTTTAGACCAAGTTAAGAGCTAAAGAAATAATCTTTTTTTCCGATTTCATGTTTTTGCTCAATTTCTGCACTTTTATGTGTGGATTGGACATATTATAACTTATTTAGTCATAAAATGTCGAAAACAGACATTTTAGACCAATTATGAGCTAAAAATATGAAATAATCTTATTTTCCGATTTTATGTTTTTGTTCAATTTCTGCACTTTTATGTGTGAATTGGACACATTATAACTTATTTTATCATAAAATTCTGAAAATAGACATTTTAGACCAAGTTATGAGCTAAATATTAGATCTAATCTTATTTTCCGATTTTAAGTTTTTGCTCAAATTCTGCACTTTTATGTGTGGTTTGGACATATTATATATTATTTAGTAATAAAATGTTGAAAACAGACATATTAGACCAAGTTATGAGCTAAAAATATGAAATAATCTTATTTTCCGATTTTAAGTTTTTGTTCAATTTCTGCACTTTTATGTGTGGATTGGACATATTATAACTTATTTAGTCATGAAATGTTGAAAACAGACATTTTAGACCAAGTTATGAGCTAAAAGTATGAAATAATCTTATTATCCGATTTAAAGTTTTTTTTCAATTTCTGCACTTTTATGTGTGAATTGGACATATTATAACTTATTTAGTGATAAAACTCTGAAAATAGACATCTTAGACCGAGTTATGAGCTAATAATTAGAATTAAACTTATTTTCCGATTTTAAGTTTTTGTTCAATTTCTTCACCTTTATGTGAGTATCAGACATATTGTAACTTATTTAGTCATAAAATGTCGAAAACAGACATTTTAGACCAAGTTATGAGCTAAGAATATGAAATAATCTTATTTTCCGATTTTAAGTTTTTGTTCAATATCTACACTTTTATGTGTGATTTGGACATATTATAACTTATTTAGTAATAAAATTCTGAAAATAGACATTTTAGACCATGTTAAGAGCTAAATATTAGAAATAATCTTATTTTCCGATTTTAAGTTTTTGCTCAATTTCTGCACTTTTATGTGTGGTTAGGACATATTATATATTATTTAGTCATAAAATGTTGAAAACAGACATATTAGACCAAGTTATGAACTAAAAATATGAAATAATCTTATTTTCCGATTTTAAGTTTTGTTCAATTTCGGCACTTCTATGTGTGAATTGGACATATTATAACTTATTTAGTCATAAAATTCTGAAAATAGACATTTTAGACCAAGTTAAGAGCTAAATATTACAAATAATCTTATTTTTCGATTTTAGGTTTTTGCTCAATTTCTGCACTTTTATGTGTGGATTGGACATATTATAACTTATTTGGTCATAAAATGTCGAAAACAGACATCTTAGACCGAGTTATCAGCTAAAAATTAGAAATAATCTTATTTTCCGATTTCAAGTTTTTGTTCAATTTCTGCAATTTTATGTGAGGATTAGACATATTATTACTTATTTAGTCATAAAATGTCGAAAACAAACATTTTAGACCAAGTTATGAGCTAAAAATATGAAATAATCTTATTTTCCGATTTTAAGTTTTTGTTCAATTTCTGCACTTTTATGTGTGAATTGGACATATTATAACTTATTTAGTCATAGAATTCTGAAAAAAGACATTTTAGACCAAGTAAAGAGCTAAAAATTATAAATAATCTTATTCTCCGATTTTAAGTTTTTGTTCAATTTCTGCTCTTTTATGTGTTAATTGGACATATTATAACTTATTTAGTCATAAAATTCTGAAAATAGATATTTTAGACCAAGTTAAGAGCTAAAGAAATAATCTTTTTTTCCGATTTCATGTTTTTGCTCAATTTCTGCACTTTTATGTGTGGATTGGACATATTATAACTTATTTAGTCTTAAAATGTTGAAAACAGACATTTTAGACCAAGTTATGAGCTAAAAGTATGAAATAATCTTATTTTCCGATTTTAAGTTTTTGTTCAATATCTACACTTTTATGTGTGATTTCTACATATTATAACTTATTTAGTAATAGAATTCTGAAAATAGACATTTTAGACCAAGTTAAGAGCTAAATATTAGAAATAATCTTATTTTCCGATTTTAAGTTTTTGCTCAATCTCTGCACTTGTATGTGTGGTTAGGATATATTATATATTATTTAGTCATAAAATGTTGAAAACAGACATATTAGACCAAGTTATGAACTAAAAATATGAAATAATCTTATTTTCCGATTTTAAGTTTTGTTCAATTTCGGCACTTTTATGTGTGAATTGGACATATTATAACTTATTCAGTCATAAAATTCTGAAAACAGACATCTTAGACCGAGTTATCAGCTAAAAATTAGAAATAATCTTATTTTCCGATTTCAAGTTTTTGTTCAATTTCTGCAATTTTATGTGAGGATTAGACATATTATTACTTATTTAGTCATAAAATGTCGAAAACAAACATTTTAGACCAAGTTATGAGCTAAAAATATGAAATAATCTTATTTTCCGATTTTAAGTTTTTGTTCAATTTCTGCACTTTTATGTGTGAATTGGACATATTATAACTTATTTAGTCATAGAATTCTGAAAAAAGACATTTTAGACCAAGTAAAGAGCTAAAAATTATAAATAATCTTATTCTCCGATTTTAAGTTTTTGTTCAATTTCTGCTCTTTTATGTGTTAATTGGACATATTATAACTTATTTAGTCATAAAATTCTGAAAATAGATATTTTAGACCAAGTTAAGAGCTAAAGAAATAATCTTTTTTTCCGATTTCATGTTTTTGCTCAATTTCTGCACTTTTATGTGTGGATTGGACATATTATAACTTATTTAGTCTTAAAATGTTGAAAACAGACATTTTAGACCAAGTTATGAGCTAAAAGTATGAAATAATCTTATTTTCCGATTTAAAGTTTTTATCAATTTCTGCACTTTGAAAAAAATAGAAGGAGTTATCCGATCGCGATGAAATTTCATACACTTATTAAAGAAAATAGAGCGATCAAGAACGTGTTTTCCAATTTTGAATATCTTTTTTCGTTTTTGAGATATTAAAAGTCATATTGTAGAAGTGTGCAGGAAGCAAGCTTATTTTCGACCAGTGATGAGCTACCCGAAATATTAGAGATAGAGCCCTAGTATGAGTGAATGAAAGTTTAAGAAATGTCCAAATAATGTTTTGAAAAAAAAATCAACCCTCTAGGACCTACCATAACCGAGATATAAAATTTCAAATTCGAACGTTTTTTACTTGATTGAAACTTGTGATAAAATTCAGAAATTTCATCCCTCAAATTTAAACGCTCGTAGCGCCCTTATTAAAGGGATATTTGAGAAAAAACATAGCTTATAACACGACAGATTTTGTCAGCTTTGTAATGGATTAGAAAATTCTGAGATATTTTCATGGCTTCATAGATTGATTGAATGTCCCGTTTGAGCATGTTTTTTGCACCGAAAATTTACCCCCTCCCAGTTATTCCAGAACGTGGCGGTTCCTATGGGACTCGCGCAGCCGACGATTTTTTATGTTTAATTCCATCGTTGAGGCTATCTTTAAGCTGTTGCATTTTTTCGATATCTCTTTTCGTTGTCTAAAAAAAAAGAATTGCATTTTTTTTCAACCCTCTATATTTAAAAAATGGTAAGAGATGAAGAATTCGTAACCGGCTGGTCATCTGCTCCCTACCTCAAAGAACATTTAAAAAAAAATTCAAAAAAATTCATTCAACACAAACCGAGAAAAACCGAAATGAATATCCACCTCCTTAATTTCCATATGCTTTTAGTATGAATTGGATATATTATAACTTATTTAGTGATAAAACTCTGAAAATAGACATTTTAGACCGAGTTTTTAGCTAAAAATAAGAAAAAATCTTATTTTCCGATTTAAAGTTTTTGTTCAATTTCTGCACTTTTATGTGAGGATTAGACATATTATAACTTATTTAGTCATAAAATGTCGAAAACAGACATTTTAGACCAATTATGAGCTAAAAATATGAAATAATCTTATTTTCCGATTTTATGTTTTTGTTCAATTTCTGCACTTTTATGTGTGAATTGGACATATTATAACTTATTTTATCATAAAATTCTGAAAATAGACATTTTAGACCAAATTATGAGCTAAATATTAGAAATAATCTTATTTTCCGATTTTAAGTTTTTGCTCAAATTCTGCACTTTTATGTGTGGTTTGGACATATTATATATTATTTAGTCATATAATGTTGAAAACAGACATATTAGACCAAGTTATGAGCTAAAAATATGAAATAATCTTATTTTCCGATTTTAAGTTTTTGTTCAATTTCTGCACTTCTATGTGTGGATTGGACATATTATAACTTATTTAGTCAAAAATTGTCGAAAACAGACATTTTAGACCAAGTTATGAGCTAAAAATATGAAATAATCTTATTTTCCGATTTTATGTTTTTGTTCAATTTCTGCACTTTTATAAGTGAATTGGACATATTATAACTTATTTAGTCATGGAATTCTGAAAATAGACATTTTAGACCAAGTAAAGAGCTAAAAGTAAGAAATAATATTATTTTCCGATTTCAAGTTTTTGTTCAATTTCTGCACTTTCATGTGTGAATTGGACTTATTATAACTTATTTAGTCATGAAATGCTGAAAACAGACATTTTAGGCCAAGTAAAGAGCTAAAAATTATAAATAAGCATATTTTCCGATTTTAAGTTTTTGTTAAATTTCTGCACTTTTACGTTTGGTTTGGACATATTATATATTATTTAGTCATAAAATGTTGAAAACAGACATATTAGACCAAGTTATGAGCTAAATGAGAGAAATAATATTATTTTCCGATTTCAAGTTTTTGTTCAATTTCTGCACTTTCATGTGTGAATTGGACTTATTATAACTTATTTAGTCATGAAATGCTGAAAACAGACATTTTAGACCAAGTAAAGAGCTAAAAATTATAAATAAGCATATTTTCCGATTTTAAGTTTTTGTTCAATTTCTGCACTTTTATGTGTGGTTTGGACATATTGTATATTATTTAGTCATAAAATGTTGAAAACAGACATATTAGACCAAGTTATGAGCTAAAAATTTGAAATAATCTTATTTTCCGATTTTAAGTTTTAGTTCAATTTCTGCACTTTTATGTGTGGTTTGGACATATTGTATATTATTTAGTCATAAAATGTTGAAAACAGACATATTAGACCAAGTTATGAGCTAAAAATTTGAAATAATCTTATTTTCCGATTTTAAGTTTTAGTTCAATTTCTGCACTTTTATGTGTGAATTGGACATATTATAACTTATTTAGTGATAAAATAAAATAGATCACCATCACCATCACCATCACCATCACCATCACCATCACCATCACCATCACCATCACCATCACCATCACCATCACCATCACCATCACCATCACCATCACCATCACCATCACCATCACCATCACCATCACCATCACCATCACCATCACCATCACCATCACCATCACCATCACCATCACCATCACCATCACCATCACCATCACCATCACCATCACCATCACCATCACCATCACCATCACCATCACCATCACCATCACCATCACCATCACCATCACCATCACACCATCACCATCACCATCACCATCACCATCACCATCACCATCACCATCACCATCACCATCACCATCACCATCACCATCACCATCACCATCACCATCACCATCACCATCACCATCACCATCACCATCACCATCACCATCACCATCACCATCACCATCACCATCACCATCACCATCACCATCACCATCACCATCACCATCACCATCACCATCACCATCACCATCACCATCACCATCACCATCACCATCACCATCACCATCACCATCACCATCACCATCACCATCACCATCACCATCACCATCACCATCACCATCACCATCACCATCACCATCACCATCACCATCAACATCACCGTCACAATCACCATCACCATCACCATCACCATCACCATCACCATCACCATCACCATCACCATCACCATCACCATCACCATCACCATCACCATCACCATCACCATCACCATCACCATCACCATCACCATCACCATCACCATCACCATCACCATCACCATCACCATCACCATCACCATCACCATCACCATCACCATCACCATCACCATCACCATCACCATCACCATCACCATCACCATCACCATCACCATCACCATCACCATCACCATCACCATCACCATCACCATCACCATCACCATTACCATCAACATCACCGTCACCATCCCCATCACCATCACCATCACCATCACCATCACCATCACCATCACCATCACCATCACAATCACCATCACCATCACCATCACCATCACTATCACCATCACCATCACCATCACCATCACCATCACCATCACCATCACCATCACAATCACCATCACCATCACCATCACCATCACCATCACCATCACCATCACCATCACCATCACCATCACCATCACCATCACCATCACCATCACCATCACCATCACCATCACCATCAACATCACCATCACCATCACCATCACCATCACATCACCATGACCATCACCATCACCATCACCATCACCATCACCATCACCATCACCATCACCATCACCATCACCATCACCATCACCATCACCATCACCATCAACATCACCATCACCATCACCATCACCATCACCATCACCATCACCATCACCATCACTATCACCATCACCATCACCATCACCTCACCATCACCATCACCATCACCATCACCATCACCATCACCATCACCATCACCATCACCATCACCATCACCATCACCATCACCATCACCATCACCATCACCATCACCATCACCATCACCATCACCATCACCATCACCATCACCATCACCATCACCATCACCATCACCATCACCATCACCATCACCATCACCATCACCATCACCATCACCATCACCATCACCATCACCATCACCATCACCATCACCATCACCATCACCATCACCATCACCATCACCATCACCATCACCATCACCATCACCATCACCATCACCATCACCATCACCATCACCATCACCATCACCATCACCATCACCATCACCATCACCATCACCATCACCATCACCATCACCATCACCATCACCATCACCATCACCATCACCATCACAGTCACCATCACCATCACCATCACCATCACCATCACCATCACCATCACCATCACCATCACCATCACCATCACCATAGCCATCACCATCACCATCACCATCACCATCACCATCACCATCACCATCACCATCACCATCACCATCACCATCACCATCACCATCACCATCACCATCACCATCACCATCACCATCACCATCACCATCACCATCACCATCACCATCACCATCACCATCACCATCACCATCACCATCACCATCACCATCACCATCACCATCACCATCACCATCACCATCACCATCACCATCACCATCACCATCACCATCACCATCACCATCACCATCACCATCACCATCACCATCACCATCACCATCACCATCACCATCACCATCACCATCACCATCACCATCACCATCACCATCACCATCACCATCACCATCACCATCACCATCACCATCACCATCACCATCACCATCACCATCACCATCACCATCACCATCACCATCACCATCACCATCACCATCACCATCACCATCACCATCACCATCACCATCACCATCACCATCACCATCACCATCACCATCACCATCACCATCACCATCACCATCACCATCACCATCACCATCACCATCACCATCACCATCACCATCACCATCACCATCACCATCACCATCACCATCACCATCACCATCACCATCACCATCACCATCACCATCACCATCACCATCACCATCACCATCACCATCACCATCACCATCACCATCACCATCACCATCACCATCACCATCACCATCACCATCACCATCACCATCACCATCACCATCACATCACCATCACCATCACCATCACCATCACCATCACCATCACCATCACCATCACCATCACCATCACCATCACCATCACCATCACCATCACCATCACCATCACCATCACATCACCATCACCATCACCATCACCATCACCATCACCATCACCATCACCATCACCATCACCATCACCATCACCATCACCATCACCATCACCATCACCATCACCATCACCATCACCATCACCATCACCATCACCATCACCATCTCCATCACCATCACCATCACCATCACCATCACCATCACCATCACCATCAACATCACCATCACCATCACCATCACCATCACCATCACCATCACCATCACCATCACCATCACCATCACCATCACCATCACCATCACCATCACCATCACCATCACCATCACCATCACCTCTCCATCACCATCACCATCACCATCACCATCACCATCACCATCACCATCACCATCACCATCACCATCACCATCACCATCACCATCACCATCACCATCACCATCACCATCACCATCACCATCACCATCTCCATCACCATAACCATCACGATCACCATCACCATCACCATCACCATCACCATCACCATCACCATCACCATCACCATCACCATCACCATCACCATCACCATCACCATCACACCATCACCATCACCATCACCATCACCATCACCATCACCATCACCATCACCATCACCATCACCATCACCATCACCATCACCATCACCATCACCATCACCATCACCATCACCATCACCATCACCATCACCATCACCATCACCATCACCATCACCATCACCAT
>CAUEHI010000101.1:72500-80637 GCA_958507055.1 Crioceris asparagi
ATCACCATCACCATCACCATCACCATCACCATCACCATCACCATCACCATCACCATCACCATCACCATCACCATCACCATCACCATCACCATCACCATCACCATCACCATCACCATCACCATCACCATCACCATCACCATCACCATCACCATCACCATCACCATCACCATCACCATCACCATCACCATCACCATCACCATCACCATCACCATCACCATCACCATCACCATCACCATCACCATCACCATCACCATCACCATCACCATCACCATCACCATCACCATCACCATCACCATCACCATCACCATCACCATCACCATCACCATCACCATCACCATCACCATCACCATCACCATCACCATCACCATCACCATCACCATCACCATCACCATCACCATCACCATCACCATCACCATCACCATCACCATCACCATCACCATCACCATCACCATCACCATCACCATCACCATCACCATCACCATCACCATCACCATCACCATCACCATCACCATCACCATCACCATCACCATCACCATCACCATCACCATCACCATCACCATCACCATCACCATCACCATCACCATCACCATCACCATCACCATCACCATCACCATCACCATCACCATCACCATCACCATCACCATCACCATCACCATCACCATCACCATCACCATCACCATCACCATCACCATCACCATCACCATCACCATCACCATCACCATCACCATCACCATCACCATCACCATCACCATCACCATCACCATCACCATCACCATCACCATCACCATCACCATCACCATCACCATCACCATCACCATCACCATCACCATCACCATCACCATCACCATCACCATCACCATCACCATCACCATCACCATCACCATCACCATCACCATCACCATCACCATCACCATCACCATCACCATCACCATCACCATCACCATCACCATCACCATCACCATCACCATCACCATCACCATCACCATCACCATCACCATCACCATCACCATCACCATCACCATCACCATCACCATCACCATCACCATCACCATCACCATCACCATCACCATCACCATCACCATCACCATCACCATCACCATCACCATCACCATCACCATCACCATCACCATCACCATCACCATCACCATCACCATCACCATCACCATCACCATCACCATCACCATCACCATCACCATCACCATCACCATCACCATCACCATCACCATCACCATCACCATCACCATCACCATCACCATCACCATCACCATCACCATCACCATCACCATCACCATCACCATCACCATCACCATCACCATCACCATCACCATCACCATCACCATCACCATCACCATCACCATCACCATCACCATCACCATCACCATCACCATCACCATCACCATCACCATCACCATCACCATCACCATCACCATCACCATCACCATCACCATCACCATCACCATCACCATCACCATCACCATCACCATCACCATCACCATCACCATCACCATCACCATCACCATCACCATCACCATCACCATCACCATCACCATCACCATCACCATCACCATCACCATCACCATCACCATCACCATCACCATCACCATCACCATCACCATCACCATCACCATCACCATCACCATCACCATCACCATCACCATCACCATCACCATCACCATCACCATCACCATCACCATCACCATCACCATCACCATCACCATCACCATCACCATCACCATCACCATCACCATCACCATCACCATCACCATCACCATCACCATCACCATCACCATCACCATCACCATCACCATCACCATCACCATCACCATCACCATCACCATCACCATCACCATCACCATCACCATCACCATCACCATCACCATCACCATCACCATCACCATCACCATCACCATCACCATCACCATCACCATCACCATCACCATCACCATCACCATCACCATCACCATCACCATCACCATCACCATCACCATCACCATCACCATCACCATCACCATCACCATCACCATCACCATCACCATCACCATCACCATCACCATCACCATCACCATCACCATCACCATCACCATCACCATCACCATCACCATCACCATCACCATCACCATCACCATCACCATCACCATCACCATCACCATCACCATCACCATCACCATCACCATCACCATCACCATCACCATCACCATCACCATCACCATCACCATCACCATCACCATCACCATCACCATCACCATCACCATCACCATCACCATCACCATCACCATCACCATCACCATCACCATCACCATCACCATCACCATCACCATCACCATCACCATCACCATCACCATCACCATCACCATCACCATCACCATCACCATCACCATCACCATCACCATCACCATCACCATCACCATCACCATCACCATCACCATCACCATCACCATCACCATCACCATCACCATCACCATCACCATCACCATCACCATCACCATCACCATCACCATCACCATCACCATCACCATCACCATCACCATCACCATCACCATCACCATCACCATCACCATCACCATCACCATCACCATCACCATCACCATCACCATCACCATCACCATCACCATCACCATCACCATCACCATCACCATCACCATCACCATCACCATCACCATCACCATCACCATCACCATCACCATCACCATCACCATCACCATCACCATCACCATCACCATCACCATCACCATCACCATCACCATCACCATCACCATCACCATCACCATCACCATCACCATCACCATCACCATCACCATCACCATCACCATCACCATCACCATCACCATCACCATCACCATCACCATCACCATCACCATCACCATCACCATCACCATCACCATCACCATCACCATCACCATCACCATCACCATCACCATCACCATCACCATCACCATCACCATCACCATCACCATCACCATCACCATCACCATCACCATCACCATCACCATCACCATCACCATCACCATCACCATCACCATCACCATCACCATCACCATCACCATCACCATCACCATCACCATCACCATCACCATCACCATCACCATCACCATCACCATCACACCATCACCATCACCATCACCATCACCATCACCATCACCATCACCATCACCATCACCATCACCATCACCATCACCATCACCATCACCATCACCATCACCATCACCATCACCATCACCATCACCATCACCATCACCATCACCATCACCATCACCATCACCATCACCATCACCATCACCATCACCATCACCATCACCATCACCATCACCATCACCATCACCATCACCATCACCATCACCATCACCATCACCATCACCATCACCATCACCATCACCATCACCATCACCATCACCATCACCATCACCATCACCATCACCATCACCATCACCATCACCATCACCATCACCATCACCATCACCATCACCATCACCATCACCATCACCATCACCATCACCATCACCATCACCATCACCATCACCATCACCATCACCATCACCATCACCATCACCATCACCATCACCATCACCATCACCATCACCATCACCATCACCATCACCATCACCATCACCATCACCATCACCATCACCATCACCATCACCATCACCATCACCATCACCATCACCATCACCATCACCATCACCATCACCATCACCATCACCATCACCATCACCATCACCATCACCATCACCATCACCATCACCATCACCATCACCATCACCATCACCATCACCATCACCATCACCATCACCATCACCATCACCATCACCATCACCATCACCATCACCATCACCATCACCATCACCATCACCATCACCATCACCATCACCATCACCATCACCATCACCATCACCATCACCATCACCATCACCATCACCATCACCATCACCATCACCATCACCATCACCATCACCATCACCATCACCATCACCATCACCATCACCATCACCATCACCATCACCATCACCATCACCATCACCATCACCATCACCATCACCATCACCATCACCATCACCATCACCATCACCATCACCATCACCATCACCATCACCATCACCATCACCATCACCATCACCATCACCATCACCATCACCATCACCATCACCATCACCATCACCATCACCATCACCATCACCATCACCATCACCATCACCATCACCATCACCATCACCATCACCATCACCATCACCATCACCATCACCATCACCATCACCATCACCATCACCATCACCATCACCATCACCATCACCATCACCATCACCATCACCATCACCATCACCATCACCATCACCATCACCATCACCATCACCATCACCATCACCATCACCATCACCATCACCATCACCATCACCATCACCATCACCATCACCATCACCATCACCATCACCATCACCATCACAGCACTTAACTTGGTCTAAAATATCTGTTTTCAACATTTTATGACTAAATAAGCTATAATATGTCTAATCCACACATAAAAGTGCAGAAATTGAAAAAAAAACTTTAAATCGGAAAACAAGATTATTTCTAATTTTTAGCTCTTAACTTGGTCTCAAATATCTGTTTTCAACATTTTATGACTAAATGAGCTACAATATGTCTAATCCACACATAAAATTGCAGAAATTGAAAAAAAACTTTAAATCGGAAAACAAGATTATTTCTAATTTTTAGCTCTTAACTTGGTCTAAAATATCTGTTTTCAACATTATATGACTAAATAAGCTATAATATGACTAATCCACACATAAAAGTGCAGAAATTGAAAAAAAACTTTAAATCGGAAAACAAGATTAATTCTAATTTTTAGCTCTTAACTTGGTCTAAAATATCTGTTTTCAACATTTTATGACTAAATAAGCTATAATATGTCTAATCCACACATAAAAGTGCAGAAATTGAAAAGAAACTTGAAATCGGAAAACAAGATTATTTCTAATTTTTAGCTCTTAACTTGGTCTAAAATATCTGTTTTCAACATTTTATGACTAAATAAGCTATAATTTGTCTAATCCACACATAAAAGTGCAGAAATTGAAAAAAAACTTTAAATCGGAAAACAAGATTATTTCTAATTTTTAGCTCTTAACTTGGTCTAAAATATCTGTTTCCAACATTTTATGACTAAATAAGCTATAATATGTCTAATCCACACATAAAAGTGCAGAAATTGAAAAAAAACTTTAAATCGGAAAACAAGATTATTTCTAATTCTTAGCCCTTAACTTGGTCTAAAATATCTGTTTTCAACATTTTATGACTAAATAAGCTATAATATGTCTAATCCACACATAAAAGTGCAGAAATTGAAAAAAAACTTCAAATCGGAAAACAAGATTATTTCTAATTTTTAGCTCTTAACTTGGTCTAAAATATCTGTTTTCAACATTTTATGACTAAATAAGCTATAATATGTCTAATCCATACATAAAAGTGCAGAAATTGAAAAAAAACTTTAAATCGGAAAACAAGATTATTTCTAATTTTTAGCTCTTAACTTGGTCTAAGATATCTGTTTTCAACATTTTATGACTAAATAAGCTATAATATGTCTAATCCACACATAAAAGTGAATAAATTGAACAAAAACTTGAAATCTGAAAACAAGATTATTTCTAATTTTTAGCTCTTAACTTGGTCGAAAATATCTGTTTTCAACATTTTATGACTAAATAAGCTATAATATGTCTAATCCACACATAAAAGTGCAGAAATTGAAAAAAAAAACTTTAAATCGGAAAACAAGATTATTTCTAATTTTTAGCTCTTAACTTGGTCTAAAATATCTGTTTTCAACATTTTATGACTAAATAAGCTATAATATGTCTAATCCACACATAAAAGTGCAGAAATTGAAAAGAAACTTGAAATCGGAAAACAAGATTATTTCTAATTCTTAGCTCTTAACTTGGTCTAAAATATCTGTTTTCAACATTTTATGACTAAATAAGCTATAATTTGTCTAATCCACACATAAAAGTGCAGAAATTGAAAAAAAACTTTAAATCGGAAAACAAGATTATTTCTAATTTTTAGCTCTTAACTTGGTCTAAAATATCTGTTTCCAACATTTTATGACTAAATAAGCTATAATATGTCTAATCCACACATAAAAGCGAATAAATTGAACAAAAACTTGAAATCTGAAAACAAGATTATTTCTAATTTTTAGCTCTTAACATGGTCTAAAATATCTGTTTTCAACATTTTATGACTAAATAAGCTATAATATGTCTAATCCACACATAAAAGTGAATAAATTGAACAAAAACTTGAAATCTGAAAACAAGATTATTTCTAATTTTTAGCTCTTAACATGGTCTAAAATATCTGTTTTCAACATTTTATGACTAAATAAGCTATAATATGTCTAATCCACACATAAAAGTGCAGAAATTGAAAAGAAACTTGAAATCGGAAAACAAGATTATTTCTAATTTTTAGCTCTTAACTTGGTCTAAAATATCTGTTTTCAACATTTTATGACTAAATAAGCTATAATTTGTCTAATCCACACATAAAAGTGCAGAAATTGAAAAAAAACTTTAAATCGGAAAACAAGATTATTTCTAATTTTTAGCTCTTAACTTGGTCTAAAATATCTGTTTCCAACAATTTATGACTAAATAAGCTATAATATGTCTAATCCACACATAAAAGTGCAGAAATTGAAAAAAAACTTTAAATCGGAAAACAAGATTATTTCTAATTTTTAGCTCTTAGCTTGGTCTAAAATATCTGTTTTCAACATTTTATGACTAAATAAGCTATAATATGTCTAATCCACACATAAAAGTGCAGAAATTGAAAAAAAACTTTATATCGGAAAACAAGATTATTTCTAATTTTTAGCTCTTAACTTGGTCTAAAATATCTGTTTTCAACATTTTATGACTAAATAAGCTATAATATGTCTAATCCACACATAAAAGTGCAGAAATTGAAAAGAAACTTGAAATCGGAAAACAAGATTATTTCTAATTTTTAGCTCTTAACTTGGTCTCAAATATCTGTTTTCAACATTTTATGACTAAATAAGCTACAATATGTCTAATCCACACATAAAAGTGCAGAAATTGAAAAAAAACTTTAAATCGGAAAACAAGATTATTTCTAATTTTTAGCTCTTAACTTGGTCTAAGATATCTGTTTTCAACATTTTATGACTAAATAAGCTATAATATGTCTAATCCACACATAAAAGTGAATAAATTGAACAAAAACTTGAAATCTGAAAACAAGATTATTTCTAATTTTTAGCTCTTAACTTGGTCGAAAATATCTGTTTTCAACATTTTATGACTAAATAAGCTATACTATGCCTAATCCACACATAAAAGTGCAGAAATTGAAAAAAAAAACTTTAAATCGGAAAACAAGATTATTTCTAATTTTTAGCTCTTAACTTGGTCTAAAATATCTGTTTTCAACATTTTATGACTAAATAAGCTATAATATGTCTAATCCACACATAAAAGTGCAGAAATTGAAAAGAAACTTGAAATCGGAAAACAAGATTATTTCTAATTTTTAGCTCTTAACTTGGTCTAAAATATCTGTTTTCAACATTTTATGACTAAATAAGCTATAATTTGTCTAATCCACACATAAAAGTGCAGAAATTGAAAAAAAACTTTAAATCGGAAAACAAGATTATTTCTAATTTTTAGCTCTTAACTTGGTCTAAAATATCTGTTTCCAACATTTTATGACTAAATAAGCTATAATATGTCTAATCCACACATAAAAGCGAATAAATTGAACAAAAACTTGAAATCTGAAAACAAGATTATTTCTAATTTTTAGCTCTTAACATGGTCTAAAATATCTGTTTTCAACATTTTATGACTAAATAAGCTATAATATGTCTAATCCACACATAAAAGTGAATAAATTGAACAAAAACTTGAAATCTGAAAACAAGATTATTTCTAATTTTTAGCTCTTAACATGGTCTAAAATATCTGTTTTCAACATTTTATGACTAAATAAGCTATAATATGTCTAATCCACACATAAAAGTGCAGAAATTGAAAAGAAACTTGAAATCGGAAAACAAGATTATTTCTAATTTTTAGCTCTTAACTTGGTCTAAAATATC